>SSNS01000511.1:240003-262784 GCA_006937985.1 Aphyosemion australe | reverse complement strand
GTGTCAGTGAGGAGGCCTCAGGCATGGAGCTGTAGCAGGCCCGGATGCGAACCAATGATCTGGGTGACTTCCAGGTGACTGCGTCGTCTGGTGGATTTGGTTTAGCTTAGAGGCAGTTCACAAAAATAGTTGATCTCGATCAAAAAGAGAGGATGGTTCCTTATATTATTAATTATTAAGCGTTGCTTTTCCCCGGCCGGCCAAACCAAGGAAGCATAGCTTGTTGTCTTAGGCTCACCCCTTTGGGAGGAGGTGACCTAGTCAGGAGCTTGGTTGCAGGAGCTTGCAGGAACTCCTTTAGGAACTCAGGAAACTGAAGTGTTCTGGCCGACACGGGAGTTTTATTATTCTAATTGTTTATAAATTTGAGCAAATCAAATTTGGACACATTAGAGTAGGCGTTACCAAGTTACCTCAGACACCAGTTTCATCAACACTTAAGGATGAATCAGCATAATGTGGTGTGACTTATTAACTTAATGTGAGTGTGAATTAAATATTCAAACACAATACTATTATTTGTGGATATTTATCAGATGATGATTAGCATTACTTAAATGAGTCCTAAATGTGTAATTAAAGATATGAAATACCGGAACAACATTCATTTTAACCATCATTCTTATTATTATATGATGATTCAAACAGTATGATTTATGCATTCAGATTATATTTGTAAAAGTATTTCACGAGTCAGGAAAGATGAACTTTATTCGAGAAAGATAGGAAAGTCTTTGCGAAATCCTTGAGTTTCTTCCTCGAGTCGTGATGTCGCCTGCTGGATAAGCTAGCGGCACTTAGACCAAACTAAGATAGATGTCTCTGGGCAGATATCAGAGTCTCTTCTGCAGCCTTGGCTGCAGCCTGTAAGTTAAAGTGTTACACAGTTCATTTAGGAGAAAAACCAAGGGTTGATGTCTCTACAACTGTGTCACTTTTCAAAATAAAAGCAGCTGAAACTCATGTTTTGTTGTGGGTTGTTTGGTTCACGTGTCTAGCAGGGTCTAAAGTCGAGCTTGTGGAAAGACTTCTAATTAGTGCTGGTTACTGATCTGTTAGTGGCATTCCTTGACAGCTTTGACTTGTATCAATAGTGTGAGTTGTTCAACACACACACACAAACACATACACACCTGTCAACGCACCTCCACGACAGTGATCCCAAACATAAAACGTCCTGCTACGTTTGCCCCAACAAGTACTACCAACACATCACTGCTGATATCATTAATAAGTTCATGGGTATAATTCTATTGGAGGGGGGGCGTGGGGTAACCTTTGGTTTTCATGGTTTTTACTTAGTTTTACAGAAAATTATGTATAAAATGATTTGAATGCATTCCAAAAACAAGTATAAGTTGGTGATTACTGATCGCTGTTTCTGCTCTCACTATGTTTAGAAAAGGCTGTCCTGCTGTCAACAAAATTTTTATTTTTATTTCCTTCTTTCTACTTCGTAGTTTCACACTTGAATGATGAAAGGAAAACAGGATGCTGTTGTTTAAGCAGAATTCCTCCAGAACATAATTAAGACACACCACATGTTTAAAAAGTTGAGTATGGCCACCGATTTCTTAGCTTTATACTCATTTGTCGCTGTCAAATTACAAAATACTACTGCAGTAAAATCAACGCAGCAAATATGTCATTACTATAATTTCAACAAAGGCTGAGGTTACTTTAATAAAAAAAGAGCCAGTCTTACCAATTTTATCCATATCTTCAGCACTTTATAGGTTTCATCATCACTTCCTTTATGTGCACTTAACCCCTATCCTTCTTCCAAGGGATTTCATTGATTTTCTTCTGAAAGGTGGTTTAGAATCACAATCATTCATGAAAGAGAAGTAGCTCAGAACATGTCAGATGGATGGAAAAGTGTTCGTCTATCGATGCTGAGCTTAGCCCACAGGGGAAGCTAAAGCAACACACCAAAGGCTGATCTATTTAAACCAAGTGTGAGGAAAAAATGTGGAGTGTGTCCAACTACAGCTTGGATGAGACAAACCTATAATAAATATTCCAGTCAACGACACCACCATCCTTTACAGCGAGACCAACAAGCAGATGCAACATCCTGAATCAAACCACATGTTCTACGTAGAACCAGCATTGTGCGTGTTCCTTTAAAGCCATACTATGCAACTTTTTCATATTTTTAAATAATTTTCTTGAGCCACTATGTGCTAAAATGACCCTTTACAGGGTAATGAAATGTCATCCAGACCCCCACCACCCTCTGTGGCCAGAATACTGCACTTGCAACTTCAAAGAGACTGGCCACCACCTGTGGACTTACCTGGTGCAGTCTGCTTCCAGCATGGTTCCTGCATGTTTTAGATCATGAACACAGCTGATTTGTTTGATTTAGTGATGAACCGCTCCTGTAGACACTAATGAAAGCTGAGGAGACATTTTAGCAGTTAGATTAAAGGAGTCATCACCTGAAATTTTCACTTTTCCACTTGAAAAAATGTCTACAATGGCTTCCTAATGATTTTTCACTGGCCGAAAAGCCGATATTTAACATTGACGCGTTTGTTTACTCTTGCCTTCTTCAACCAGCTCACATGCACCCCACGAGCACGTGCACTCCAAAACCAGAACTTGAGCTCTGGCCTATATGTCGACACAAAGGCCAAATATAACCAAATATGAGGCCAGCAGCGAACAAACCAGCACAACAAAGCTCATTTCATAACGTGAAACGCATAAATGATGTCTTACCGTTGCTGATCCGTATTACGGGGAAAAAAAGTCCACTAGGTTTGTGTATTCGATCTTCACAACAGCATGATGAGCCGATGCCAGGCTGTTTAGCTTGCTTTGTCCCATCTAGACTGTTTACAGATCTCCAATGTCGCGTCCCATCATTTTCTGGTTTACGGTGCTTCACTGAAAAAAAACTCAACAACAAGCGAGGAAGCCATTACTCACGAGGCGAGGCTCGGGCTCGTACTGTTGGATCCCGTAGGTCACTGCCAGGTCGGGTTCAGCTATAACTTTTGTTATTTTGGAGCAAGACGCTGAAGCTGCTTCCTGTTTCCTTCCACCAATCAACACGCTCCTCAGTCCCGCGCGCGTCCGACACAGCCGAAATATCACGTGTGACCTCGCGAGAAAATATGCCCTTTACAAAAAAGGATCAGAAAAGCACATTTTTAATTTATTTTTCCAATACAATTTATTTTAATGGCCTAAAAGACTCTAATAGGATGTAGATATCCACGGTGTTATAGGTGATGACTCCTTTAAGGTGTTAAAAAGACGAACACACAACGAGAAGATATGTTTCACTTTCACCACAGAGAATTAATAACAGACACTAGGGAGTGCTAAAAGCAAATGTCAAGTGTGCCGTTAAGCACCAATTCACTTCATACAACATGCTGGTGCAACAGAAGGCTTGTGATGGAGATGGTTAAAACACACTTCTGACTATTGTCTTGGTACACAGTAAAATCCCAAGTATTAAATAAGCAGTGTCAGAGTATGGGAATTCTGTCAGAGTCAATTAAATGAAGGTGAGTGTAAAATACCCCCTTTGTCCTGCAGTGTTGGTGTTAATTCTCAGAGTTAAAGCCCCAGTGTGTAATATTTTTACCTGTTTACTACCAAATTCTGTGTATCCAGTGCACAAACTTGTCCTTCTTCATTAATATTGCCCACCAACATCAATTATAAATATTCCTCTCAGATTAAAATTTTACATTTTTAATACATAATTTGTGGTCGACGCTCCATGGTCATCCTCCATTGTGAAATATGATAGCTATTTAAGGACATACTAGCTCCGTGTTATTCGTTTGCACTATGACTGTAACCTGAAAGAAACAGCAGAGGGCAGCAGTGCGCCCTCTGCTGACGCATGCAGTCTGCCAATTAATCTAAGAAGAAGAAGAGAGTAGCTATGGTAGCAGTCCCCCGGACGTTAGAAGAAGAGCCAAGAGAGAATCTCAACAGGTGTAATTATTTTTATTTCCTTTTCTTTCCATAACGCTAAGGTGTTCCAACACACCTAGCAGTTTACCGTATAAACTTGAACAAAACACAAAGAAAACACGTCATGTGTCTGAATCACAGTGCTAATATACATTCTAATCCTAGAATATGACAACTTATATGTACAATAAATTGAAGAAATAGTTAAATAGCTAAACAGTGCAACAATATGCAATACAGTGAAATATACACGATAAACATAGATAATTAAACTCATACCTCGCTCTGCCTTCCAAGGGCTGCGATAATATCAACATTTCTCTTTGTTAGGATCCAGCATCAAGCCACATCAACTTCAGTTGAAGGCTATTTTGAAATTATAATGATTTTTTCGACGGTTACCAATCGCTAGATGCAAGATGTAGACTCACTCTCACTGGGACACGTAAGTCAAATTAATCGACTTCCGGTTCACTTGGAGCCGCAGCTTAGTGTCACTTATACAACAGTGCCATCTACTGGTGACTCTCATCATTACGTTGGCTGTGATGACAAGCAGATCCTTGCATGAGTTCATTAGTACTACACAGGCAACGCCTGCAAATGAGAGTGAAAATAACTAGTCATTGGTTATCTAATAAAACTACAAGTTTTTGGACAGGTCGCTCAACTACATGAGGTTTGTATGATGTACTTTGCTTTCTTGTTAAGCTTCGATCTCCGACCTGAAGCTTTACCTTGCGAACCAAACCATCATCCTCTTCTTGAGCTTCCACCACTTTAGCCAGTCACCACTGGTTTCTGGACTGCATGTCCTCCTTGATAATGACTATGTCATCAACTTTAAGATTTCAACGAGGTATGTGCCATTTCTGTCTTGTCGATATGTTCAAAAGATACTCCTTTTTCCACCGATTCCAAAATTGTTCAGTGAGGTACTGAACCCTACACCACCTTTTCCTGGCACACAAGTCTTCTTTCACAAACTTCCCAGGTGGGGAAAGTGCAACCTTAGAATTTATCAGGATGAGGTGGTTTGGAGTTAGAGGATCAGGAGAATCAGGATTGTTAATAAAAAAATTGTTGATTAAAGTTTCCAGTGACATCATGATGGCTGCAGACAACGGGGAATTTACAGTCTTAGTATTGTTGGATCTTTCTGCAGCTTTTGACACTGTTGATCACAGCACCTTAGTTAACAGACTTCATGACTCATTGGGAATCTCTGGAACTGTTCTAGACTGGTTCGGATCGTACCTTTCTAACAGAAGATTCAGTGTCTGTATTAACAACATCATGTCAGATTCCACAAACCTGATCTATGGGGTACCCCAAGGCTCTGTTATAGGTCCACTCCTGTTTTTATACACCCTCTTGGACAGAAAATTGATGCTTTTCAAAATGTCTCTTATCACCTATATGCAGATGACATCCAGCTGTACAGCTCCTTTAAGGAATCTGAGCTCCATAAACTGGCTGAACTACTAGAGTGCCTATCAGCGATCACTAGCTGGCTAGAAGATAACTTCCTTCAGTTAAACTCTGAAAAGACTGAATGTCTGATCATTGCCCCTGAGAGCATGGCTCCTCTGATTAGTCAACAACTTGGTCATTTAGCTTCTGCTGTCAAGTCAAACATGAGAAATTTGGGTGTTGTCTTTGACCAATCAATGTCTCTTGAAGGCCACTCAAAAACGCTGGTCAGAAACTGTTTTTATCACTTGAGAAATATCTCCAAACTGCGAAGGTTGGTGTCAAAACATGAGCTTGAAATGGTTATCCATGCCTTTATCTCCTCCCGTCTAGATTACTGTAACACACTTTTCACATGTTTTAACAAAAAAGCCCTTGACCACCTTCAGTTGGTCCAGAACTCTGCAGCGAGGCTCCTAACTGGAGCAAACAGAAGAGCTCACATCACTCCTATTCTGATGTCTCTGCACTGGTTACCCATTAACTTTAGAATTCAATTTAGGATCCTTACTATAACATACAGGGCTCTACATGGCCAAGCTCCTTCTTATGTTACTGAACTGTTAAAGCCTTATGCTCCAACCCGAGCCCTCAGGTCCACAAACCAGAACCTCCTAGAAGTTCCAAAGACCAGATATAAAAGTCGAGGTGATCGCTCTTTCCAGGCTGTTGCATCCCGACTTTGGAATGAACTTCCTTTATCCCTACGTGTTACTGACAGTCTGGTCACCTTTAGAAAGCAGCTGAAGACCCTTTTAAAACTGCTTTTACTTAAATCTTTTATGTTTTATTCGTTGTTTTTTTCTAACTTGTATTTATAATCATCTTTCATTTGTTTTATAATTTTTATAATTTTATGACTTTCTGTTTTCTGATTTTTAATGATTTTATGATATTCTGTTGTTTTGTTTTAAGATCATTTTATGATGAATTTATCTTTTGTTTTGTTGATCTTTGTGAATCACTTTGTGATTCTTTTTCTGTGATAAGTGCTATACAAATAAAATTGACTTACTTACTTACTTAATTCCATCAACGCTTAATGGTCGGCTGTTAATGATGTACATTGCCTTGTAGAACAAAGTTCTTAGAGAGGCGTCTTTTAACCTACCCTGGCCTTGAGCAGTAGTGGCCATGAGAACACTACGACTTGTCTGGATCTGACGTTCCCACACACCACCAGCATGGCTACCATCTCAATATTCCTTGCGTCCTTGTTTGGTGATGAATGGCCCGAAATAGTCCATTCCACAATATGTGAAAGGATCCGAGACCTCAACCCGTACTTGTGGAAGGTCAGACATGCGTTGCTCTTCCACTGGATGTCTTAGTTTTCTGCATTGTACACATTTACTTATGAATTGTGCAACTGCCTTACTCCCACTTTTCACCCAGAATCCATTTGATTTGATTTCCATGAGCGTTTGGCTTCTTCCTTGATGAGTTTCGCATGGTAATGGGCGATGATTAATCTTGTAATGTGATGATTCTTTGGTGTGATGATAGGGTGTTTAAGGCCATGACAAAGTGTTACCTTCCTAAATCTTTCTCCAACACGAAGAAGGCTTTGTTTGTCTACTGTTATGTAGTCAACAGCTTGAACCTTGTTTGATTTCAACCTCTATCCTTGCGACTACCTTAAGGAGCTTCATCCAACTTGAGAATCTTGACAAATGGCTGAGAACATCACCCTGTGCCTTTGTTAGGGTTGTTAGAACTTGACTTGGTTTAACTTCTGGATCTCCTACTAGCAATGTAGTTGAGGGACTGAGTGGCTGAGGTATGTTAGGTCAGAAAACTTGGGCCAGATAGCCAACAGGTTGACATGATCTCTGACGCCTTGAGACCTCTAGAGGCATAATCTGCAGGATTCTGGGCTGTATCAACATAATGCCACTGCTTAGGATCTGTGATTTGCATTATTAGTTGCACACGATTAACAACAAAGACATGGAACCTTTGAGCCTCGTTGTTGATATAAACTAGGACCAAAAGTACCTAATGTAGGAGCATACACCGTATCCTACTTCGCTGGCATCACAAAAGTGGTGCAGTTCCACCTAGTCTGTTAGTTCTGGTGGGTGGTAACATCTCGGTACTGCAACAGATTTCAGTTTGTCCAAGTCACTTCTCCATTCCTCCCACCATGAGCTAATCTTCTCTGGCAAAGGGTCATCCCATTCAGTGCTTTTACTGCACAGCACCTGTAAAATACTTTTGCCTCTTAGTACGAAGGGCACTACAAACCCTAATGGGTCATACAAGGCTATGATGACTGATATTATATTACGACGAGTAGGAGCCTGAGCCTTGGGTTTTATATTGAAGTTAAGGGTGTCATTGTCAATTGGCCACTGTATGCCAAGCACGTGACTTTGAGGAACAACACCAAATTTGAGATCGATTGGTTCTGTTGTGTCGTCTCTCTCTGAAGGTGCAAGAAGGGAAAGTGCATCACTTTGGTTTGATCTGAACTTATCTACATGCAGACCTGCATGTTTACAAAGTGTCTGTGTTTCAGTGATGAGTTCTTGGGCTTCTTTAACAAATGAAACGCTGATCAGGCCATCATCTACATGAGAATTTTTTTCCAAGAACTCTGATGCTCTGGGGTAGTCTGTCTTATGTTGTTGTGCTAAGTACTTGAGGCCAAAATTGGCACAGCCAGGAGAGGAGCTAGCACCAAACAGGTGGACAGCCATCCTGTACTCACTAGGTTCTGTGTTTAATTGTCCATCCTGCCACCACAGAAACCAAAAGTAGATACGCATCTCTGGACAGACAAAAAACTGGTGGAACATTTTTTCGATGTTGCAGACTATAGCTACATTATCCCTTCTGAAACGACAGATTACTCCTAGCAATGGGTTGATCATGTCTGGACCTGTAAGAAGGGTATCATTTAATGAGACACTATGAAATTTAGCAGAACAGTCAAAGACTTATCTGAGCTTAGTTGGCTTCTTTGGGTGGTACACCCCATGATGTGGAATGTACCACACCGTTTCATCATTAGATAAAGGAGGAGCTAGTTCTGTGTCACCGTTTTGAATGTTGTCTCTCATAGGTGAACTATATTGTTCATAGTGTCGTTCATCAGCTATCAACCTTTTCTTTAAATGTTGCAGTCGGTCTTGGGCGAGTCTCTTGTTATTAGGAAGCTTTGGTGAATTTTCATCCGGGAAGAGGCATTTCATAATGTCCATTAGATCTCTGCTTTATGGCGTCACTCAGAATTTGTATGAAGTGCACATCATCCTGAGACACATAATTATCCTCATAGTGTATTTCATTAAAGTTCAACTCTAGGGCTTTGAGTATGTCTGTAGCTGAAGGTACAGGTGCTTTCTTAACTAGTTTCCTATGCACATAGCTCTGATTAAGGGGTTGGATTGGGGGGTTAAACCACCAAATAGTTCCCGAGCGCGGCCACAGCTGCAGCTCACCGCTCCCCACCATGGGGATGGGTCAAATGCGGAGATGTAATTTCACCATTGTGTGATGAATACTTGGGACTTTAACTTTATTATCCTTTCTATCTAGGTGTGGATTCCCAGACCTGATAATACTCCATCCTAAGATGGTTCTTTGTGCGAAAAGTTCATTTAACGTATCTGTTATGACTTCTAAGGGGGCTAGTACAGTTGGGCAGTTGTATCCTATCAGCAGACCTTCTTCACAGTCCTTCAGTGGCTGCGACTTGTTAGCTAAGCCTTCAAGATGTGGCCATTGACGTGCAGTCTCTTGGGTGGGATTTATCAACAGGAATGAAATCACGAGCATAAGCTTGTTTAATCTGAACATGAACTTCAGAGTCAAAGCCTTGCACCTGCAAGCCTTTTGCAAGTTTACTAGCAATGACTAACAGAAGTTTTAACCGCAATGCTTGAACATCTACATTTAGCTCAGAGGCTATTAGGCTAAGTCCTCTACAATAAAGAATGAGTCACTTTGGGTGTCAAGCAGAGCATATGTAAGTATTTCCTTACGTGGTTCAGATGCTACTGATACAAATGCAGGGACTATACTAGATGTAGAAGATGGGGTTCTTGTTAAAACATGAGCCATAACAGTATGTACTTCTTTATCTGCTCTTTCATTTGGAGGTTTCAGATCCTCAGTTTTAGCAGGTTCTGCTATTCTTTCTATGTGTAAGCAAGTGGGGTGTCGTCGACCACACTTACTACAGGAATGGCGTCTTCTACAATCTTTAGTTAAATGCCCTTTTTTTCAAACATCTTAAACAAAGGCGATTTTCATAAATAAAGGCCTTCTTGTCATCATCATTTTTCAACACAAATGTAGTACACTTTGCAATACTATCAGAGTCATTTTTACAAAACAAACATGTAGGTTTATACCTAGAGGAAAGACCTGGGGCCTCATTTATCAAACGTTCGTAGAAACGTTCCTATATTCCCTCCTACGGATGAAATTTAGAATGTGTGTACGAACAGTCAATGTCCTGATTTATGAAACATGCGGTGGCCTCTCGTACGCATGTTCCCCCGCAATCGTCTGATGATAAATCCCACCTGTGCGCACCCATGTGCTCGTGCCCCTTTACAGCCATTTACATACAGAAACGCCACCATATTTGGTCACAATACGTCCTCAGATCGGGAGGGGATTTCCTGGGTTCTTCCCGGACAAAAAAGAAAAACTTTATTGACAGCGAGGTCGAATTTCTTGAGTAGCTTTCACTTGCTCCACTTTGGCTGCAAGTTCAGCTTCTGCTTCCACCTCACAGCTTTCGATGGAATCTGTCTTCGAGCATATAGCTGAACCATCTGGAAATGCCGTTTCAGTGGTTGTAATACCAAACACCGATCCATAGTCCTTTTTATTTAATATCATCCGTATTCTCTCCTTTTCAAAGCAATTGTTGAAGGGCTGTTCAAATGTGAAATAACTTCACAGATGTTGGACGTAAGCACATCACAAAAATCAATTTTCTTTACAATTTCTGGTGTCATAGTTTGGTTACATTGAATAGGTTCATAATGCTGTTGTACTACAGCTTGCTTATCTCTTATGTCATGACTGTGGCTAGTTAGCTCTTCAAAAGAGCAGAACGCCTTTAATTTGGTTCTTCTTTGTTCAGCTGATTTTCTTCCAGGTATCATAGGCTTTATTGAATGTCTTTACCTGTTTCTTTGCCGTCTGCTCCTGCAGCTCTTTACCCTTTTCGGTTAAACACCTTTCACGTTTACTGGGTTTCTCATCTTGTTGTTTTTGGCTGCCAACTTCTTCAGCAGCATTCATCATTACGGGGTTGGTATATATGTTAGACTTAAATATAATATTGCTTAACCTTAGGCACACATAAATACAAGTAGCTAATAGCAATTTATCGTTGCACACACAGATGTTTTTCCATAATAAATTGAGGAAAATGCACCTTTACACATATAGAACCAAACCACAACCACATTAAGCAAAACAAACAATACCAAATATTACAATGTTTGCAGGATATTCAACTTTCTAATAGCAGGGTCTGTACTAATACCTGCACCTTTGTATCGTAACCAGAGTCCCAGATGAAGGGTGCCAACAAAGTGGTGATAATCTCATCAGGTGTAGACTAATGGTGTAGCCTCATGGAGGACATGGTTTTTCATCCTAAATGAACTACGTTACACTTTTAACTTACAGGTCATGTCAGTACAGTCAGGACACTCTGATATTGTGTCCCAGAGACAAGTACTCTTGACCTAAAAAGTCCTAAACTTATCCTGCAGCATATCACCAAGACATCACGACGCCAGGATGATGAGGCAAAACTTTTCTATCTTCCTTTCTTGAATAAAGTTTATCTTTCCTGCCTCAAAGACTTTATAAGTGTAAGTCATATGTATAATCATATAAACTGCTGTAATTTCTACACCGTTCACCTGATTTGGATATAAATACCCTCAAATTTAAGATGACAGTGTGCAGTTATAGCACATTGTGTTTAATTTCAAATCCATTGTGGTGGTATATAGAGTCAAAAATGTTAGAATTGTGTCAATGTCCCAATATTTATGGACCTGACTGTATTTTATTTACTTTTAAATTCATGCCGTGATAACTTGTTTAGGTTAGAACAGTAACAAAAATTAGAATCAATTGAGAACAGAAAGCTAGTAACTAAATGAGACGCTGCTAGTAGCATAAAGCTCTCAGTACCAGAAGCAGCTCCAGATCAATACCTGGAGTCTAAAACCCAAACAGCGAGGGCAGATGCAGATATTGATGGTTTTCCCTTCATTGTGAAGCTGAGGTGTGAGGAGGTTGTATTCAATAAAACTGCCTCCTGGTCATCTCAAGCTGAGCTCTTGTTGCCATGGCTACAGGCAGGATGTATCCTTGATGGGAGTTCAAGGGGACTTGCCAGCAGACAGACAGGCAGGTTGAACTCTAATTTCTGCAAGCATGTTGGGCAGTCCTACATGCAAAAATAGCATTGACCCTTTTGGTCCATATGGCTGGTTCCAGGAGGACCAGCTGCTCAGAGATTTCAGGGCCATAATCTTTATTTCACATGCTCAGTAAGCCATTTAAATTTTTCGTTGAAGGATGGCAGTTTGTGGAACGTGTGAACCACCTGTTTGCATCGACATTTATCCTTTTATATTTGGTATTTAATGAGCCCAACATGCTATAATGAGATAACAAAGCTCTTCCTGTCCATATCTCTCAGATTTCCTTCCTCTGTTCAGCTCAAATACAAGTACAAGAACAAGTCATTACCAATGCCACATAAAGACGTCCTCTCTGCGTGCCGTTACCCGGGCAATGCCTCCTACGAACAGGAAACTGATTTTGTGTTTACCAAAGCTGTGTTTGTTTTTACCACAGGAGACTGGTCATTTTAATTTGTCAAGGCAAATTGGAAATTTCAGTCACTCATCAAGACAGTAAAATAAGTTAGAAGACGCCTTGACAATTCATTTGTAGAATCACAAAAGTCTATTAGGACATAGAGCAAAATCTGAAACTCTCTGCCTCTATTAATGAGGAATGTTTGTATTACCCTTGTACACTATACCCTTAACTCTCATTTAGTGTCAAAACCAACTCTTCTGGAGTTGAAAATTTAACTCCAGTGTTAAGAGTTACTATGTTAACTCCAACACCGGTGTTAAATTGTCAACTCCAGTGTTAAGAGTTACTATGTTAACTCCAACACCGATGTTAAATTTTCAACTCCAGAAGAGTTGGTTTTTGACACTAAATCAGAGTTAAAGTACCAACTCTACAAAAAGAGTTAAAATAACTCCTACTGGTGTGGACCCATATAGACACTTTAAAAGTGTTGAAATCAACTCTGACAGTGTTAATTTGAGCATGTTGTTGTGTAACAGTCACACTGAAAAACACCAGCTAACTCATGCTCTGTACCCCTCATGACTGTGGACTAGTGATGTGTGAGTCATGAACGAATCGTTCAATACTCGAGAATCACTTTACTGACTCACGAATCACGAGTCACAATCCCAACTGACTCATTTACTGACTCGTCCCTGTTACTGTTAGCAAACTAATTTCATTAGTAGAAATATATCTAGCTTATCATTAAAATTGTGGAAAAAAATAACAGCCAGTTTCTTAATAAAAGCATTTTCTTACCTGCTCTGGCCTGGAAGCTCATTAGTTCCCAGTAGCATCGCTCTGCTAACAGCACGTTCGAATCACTCACCCCCTCCCTTCCTGAAAGCTAGCTTAAAATGTCCGGTGCTAAATCGTAGCATGAACGAATCATTCAGTTCCTCCGTAGCGGGCCTCACTCAGAGTCACTCACCCCCTCCCTCGCGGGTTTCAGCTCAAACGAGTCACTCATTGGAGTGGAGGCTCGCAGTACCGCTAACCTGGCTCAGCTCATGATTCATGACTCACGCTGCCCAACCGGGTTTCAGCTCATAGGAGTCCCCCAGTGGAAGCTCGTGTAATTACATACGAATCACTAACCCCTATCCTTGCTCAGCTCATGAGTCATGACTCACGTAGCTCGCGGTATGGATCACTCACTACTCCCACCCGGGTTTCAGCTCGTATGAGTCCCCCAGTGGAAGCTTGTGTAATTACATACGAATCACTAACCCCTACCCTGGCTCAGCTCATGAGTCATGACTCACGCTGCTCACGGTATGGATCACTCACTACTCCCACCTGAGTTTCAGCTCATAGGAGTCCCCCAGTGGAAGCTCGCGGTACTACAAGCTCACTCACCTCTCCCTCCTGGCTGTCACCCGCAGAAACTCAGGCTGTTACAGGGGAAGAGTCGCTCCTTCACCTGAGCTGAACTTTGATAGTGTGACTGACGCCATATTCAGTCTACACCTTTTTCTTTTTGCAAATATAATAAGCAGAAAAAATATAATATTTCAGTTCCACCACTATTTTAAAAAATGAATTTCAGTGTATAAAATGGATAGTTTTTTTCAATCACTCATCTTAGAGGTAGGATTTACATAGAAAGAGGAGCAAATTAAGTTTGAGTGAAAATGTAGATTTTATTTTTGCACTCTGGGCAACTGACTCAGTGACTCAAATGACTCGAAAACCCGATTCATTTTGGTGAGTGACTCATTCAAACTCGATTCAGTAAAAAGAATCGAGTTTACCATCACTACTGTGGACAGCCAGTGAGAGAGGAACACAAGGAGCAGAGTCCTGAGCATTTAGTGTGAACCATGCTCCACTTCTTTATTGTGACAGTGGAACGGCACAGCAGTGCCATTCCTGTGACCAGCCTCCTCACTTATGGTGCCAACATGACACAACATGTAACACCACATTTGCAACAGTGATCAAAGTAGTAACTAAGAACAACACAACCCCCCCCAAAAAAATAGAACAAATTACCTAAAAACATGACTACCCACAATGCACCTTGCCCATCGCAGCTCCTGCAGCTCTCTGCAGCTCTCTGCAGCCAATCGGTTGCTACCAGTCCAACTTTTGAATAAAGGGGTGGAGTCTGTGAATTAACTCTGCAGGTGTTATAGCCAATGTGGGAGTTCAGAGTTAGCTTTTCAGGAGGTATTTTGTCCAAAATGACTCCTACAGAGTTGATTAGGAAACATTCCTTTTTAACACTTGGGTTTGACTCTCATGTCAGTGTTACATATCAACTATGTAACTCTTTTAGTGTTAAGTTAACTGTTTTTAGTGTTAAATTAACTATTATTAGTGTTAAATTGTACCAACACCCAAAAATTAACACTTTTAAATTTGCTGTGTACACACACACACACACACACACACACACACACACACACACACACACACACAAATGAATATATAAATAGATGTATATCTGCAGGTGGCCCAAACTGGCAAACACTTCCAGAGGAATTAGTGATTCAGTTGGAGCGCTGCTTCGACTTTGTTCTGCATTAAATAAAACCTTCAGAACAAAAAACAGGGTCATTTTAATTCTGCACTGTTTATTTAATGCCACCTACAGTCAAAGCTTCCCTTTGTGAGTGAAGGTAGCATGACTCACCTCTGGTATTTAAAATGTTTTTGTGCTCGACTTCATAAAATCTGTCTTTGTCTTTTAGTGTGTGTGTGTGTGTGTGTGTGTGTGTGTGTTAAGAATTATTGACAACCTGGATAAAACTTTTTTGCATTGACATGTAAACTACTATAACAACTCTCAACTAACAATTTCATTAATTTTCATGCTAACATTATTTTATAAACTGTTACATCACCATAAGTTTCATATTTAGAGTCTTTAACAGAATTGTACAAACAGCATCAGCAGTGCAGCCTGAGGTACTTCATGCAGGAGAATCATATTTTTGTTGTATGATAGGGGATGAATAGTTGTGGGAAGATTTAATAAATAACGTTGACATGAACCAAAGTGATAGATTTCAGATTAGTATTAAATATAACACTAATCTGAATAGACTAATAGACTTGTTAACTTGTCATTATGTTGAATCCAATAAACTGTCAGGATCTGCTCCCCAGCCCCTTTGTCTTGTTTCTTGCTAGTGTGCAATTTATGATTTATGAAAATCGCCTTTGTTTCAGATGTTTGAAAAAAAGGGCATTTAACTAAAGATTGTAGAAGACGCCATTCCTGTAGTAAGTGTGGTCGACGACACCCCGCTTGCTTACACATAGAAAGAATAGCAGAACCTGCTAAAACTGAGGATCTGAAACCTCCAAATGAAAGAGCAGATAAAGAAGTACATACTGTTATGGCTCATGTTTTAACAAGAACCCCATCTTCTACGTCTAGTATAGTCCCTGCTTTTGTATCAGTAGCATCTGAACCACGTAAGGAAATACTTACATATGCTCTGCTTGACACCCAAAGTGACTCATCCTTTATTGTAGAGGACTTAGCCTAATAGCCTCTGAGCTAAATGTAGATGTTCAAGCAGTGCGGTTAAAACCTCTGTTGATAGTCATTGCTAGTAAACTTGCAAAAGGCTTAAATCCTATGATTTAAATCAGCTTCCAACTGACTCAGTCACTCACCTCACGTTGCTAATTAATTTTTCTTTTCTTCATACTAGCGCTCCCGATCCAGTCCCAACGTATCAGTGCCAAAGTCATCCAATAGTTTCTTCTATCTACCCCCACAGCCTGCCGTCTCTCTCCCAACACGCTCCAGTGCTCGTCCGCTAGCCGTGGTGGCTAAGCTAGTGTTGTCCGCTCTATCTCCACCGCGGCTTACCTGAGCCATGTGCCGCAATTATCTGCGGCTAATTCAGGTGAGTAGGCATCAGGAACTTCGCCAGATCAGTCACAATGCTCCAATCACCTTCCCCATCAAACACGTAGCTCCCGTTTGGCCTTAATGGTGCTGCTGGATTCCCTCCAGAGCGCCACCTGGTTCGATTGTTTTGCCGCGGCCCACAGTCATGTCTGGTGGTTAAGCGGCAGCTAGTGTATGGTGTGATGTCTGCTCTGTCTCTTCACCACATCTCCCAGCTCACGCCAACCCTCCTCGCCTACCAAGCAGCCACAGTGATGCTCCATCTCCACCGCCACACCAGCCATGGCATCTGAAGCGGCAGCCAGCTTGTTTTTTACACAGCATTGAGCTTCCCCGAGATCCACGTGACACCAGACCCCCCGGCTGCAGACCCGAAGACCTCAGATTCAGGCCAACTGCAGATTCAGGCTTTTATTGTTTTTGAGACAGCTCCGGCTGACGCCACCCCTCCTCCATGTGTGAATCAGTGACAGATACGCTTGCTTCCTTCAGGACTGGTAGGTTGACATAACCATCATAATTAAAAATGCTTTTTTAATTGCTCGAGTAGTTCTATGCTTTGTGTGGGTTAGGCTAGATTATACTATCAAGCTCATGCTATTTATAATAAATGGACCTGGAGTGAATATGCTGGAGGTTGTTGCCTTTTTTGAGTGGGCCACCGTAGCTGCAACACTTACTCTGAACTGCATGGCGCTAAGGAGTCACATATTTTACCATGATTTCAATGGATTTCACACTGCGGCTTTAATGTGCTTGTTCTTGAGCCGCTCCTTTGTTGCCTTTGCTGTATGTTTTGGGTCATTGTCGTGCTGGAACACCCATCCACGACCCATTTTCAGTTTCCTGGTAGAGGGAAGGAGGTTGTCTCTCAGGATTTGACGATACATGGCTCTGTCCATTTTCCCGTTGATGAGGTGAAGTTGTCCTGTGCCCTTAGCAGGAAAACACCCCAAAGCAAAATGTTACCACCTCCATGCTTGACGGTGGGTATGGTGTTTTGGGGTCATAGGCAGCATATTTCTTCCTCCAAACACGGAGAGTTGAGTTAATGCCAAAGAGCTCAATATTGGTCTCATCTGACCACAGCACCTTCTCCCAGTCACTCTCTGAATCATTCAGGTGTTCATTGGCAAACTTCAGACGGGCCTGCACATGTGCCTTCTTGAGCAGGGGGACCATGGAGCACTGCAGGATGTTCATTGTGGTGTAATGTGTTTCCAATGGTTTTCTTGGTGACGGTGGTCCCAGCTACTTTGAGGTCATTAACTAACTCCTCCCGTGTATTTCTAGGATGATTTCTCACCTGTATCAGAATTATTGACACCCACGAGGTGAGATATTGAGAGGAGCCCCAGACCGAGATCGATTGATGGTCATTTTGTGCTCCTTCCATTCTCAAACAATTGCACCAACAGTTGTCACCTTCTCTCCCAGAGTCTTGCTAATGGTTTTGTAGCCCATTCCAGCCTTGAGCAGGTCTACAATCTTGTCTCTGACATCCTTGGACAGCTCTTTGCTCTTTCCCATGTTGGAGAGTTTGGAGTCTGCTTGCTTGATTGATTATGTGGACAGGTGTCTTTTATACAGGTGACTAGTTAGGACAGGTGTCTTTTATACAGGTGACTAGTTAGGACAGGTGTCTTTCATACAGGTGACTAGTTAGGACAGGTGTCTTTTATACAGGTGACTAGTTAAGACAGGTGTCTTTAATGAGGGTGACTAATTCAGTAGGAGTGTCTAACCACTCTGTGGGAGCCAGAACTCTTAATGGTTGATAGGGGTTCAAATACTTATTTCACTCAATGAAATGCAAATCAAATGAATTCAGTTTATTGTATATACTGAGGATCCTGGCTCAGTATGAGCAGCCATCCACCATGACTCACTGGGGTTTGAGAAGACAGAGGCACACACACACCCATACCCCCCCCCCCACACACACACACCATATAGATCAAGTAGTGTTTCTATGGCTACACTGTGATTTCTAAGTAGAAGTTCTATTTAGTAAGAGAAACTTTATTGTCTTTATCTGAGTGAATCTATAATTAATTCAATAGGTGAACTAATAGTAGCACATTCTATGTTAAAGAAAGTGAGATGTAATATCAGGAGAGGGAGAATGTTAGGTGGTTGGCAGCAGTGTGCCAGCCGATGGCCCCCTCCATGAGGCCACCACAGCTCAGCAGAACGCCAGTGTAGCTTCTTGCAGTGATGATTGGAAAAACGTTACTATAGATTATTACTCAGTTCTACAAGCTTATATGAAGTTTTAGAGATGGGGTGAGGAGCTCAGTCATAAGGGAGCTCAGAGTTTAGCTGCTGCTCCTCCTTATCTAAAGGAGTCTGCTGAGGTGGTTCAGTCATCTGATGGAGTGCATCCTGGAATCCTCCTTCTGCTGGAGGTTCTCTGACATGTCTCATTGGGAGGAGACTCTGGGGCAAACCCAGATCTCACTGCAGGAATTGTAGATCCTAACTGACCTGGAAACGGGTTAATGAAATGTCACTCAGACCCCCACCACCCTCTGTGGCCAGAATATCGCACTTGCAACTTCAGAGTGCTGGTCCGCTCCCTGTTAGACTTAGAAAAGATTGAGCTGACATGCCTGGTGCTGCAGTCTGTTTCCTGCATGTTTTAGATCATGAACACAGCTGATTTGTTTGATTTAGTGATGAACCGCTCCTGTAGACACTAATGAAGGCTGAGGAGACATTTCAGCAGTTAGATTAAGGTGTTAAAAAGATGAACGCACAGCGAGGAGAGATAAGTTTCACTTTGACTTCACTAACGAACATTAGGGGGTGCTAAAAGCAAGCCAAAGCTGCCAAGTGTGCCTTTAAACAGCATATATGACCCTCCACTAATAGACTGTCTTATGGAAATACACAAAGAGCTCATCAAACATTTTATTAGAGGCAGTTTTTGCTTTCTATAAGGACATGTTGTTTTGTTGTCAAGCCCATCCCTGTGGCCCAGCCTCATTTCTCCAAAGACAGCTCCCAATTAAACACAGCAGCCAGTGACACATATCAAAATAATACATGCCAAGAACTGGCTCAAACTGGGAAAATTGCAAGAAAAAACTCCTCATCTTATGTTTTGATCTGAACAGATTGAGGCTGGCGTAGCTCAGCAGGGGGAAATGACTAAACTGTGTCTTTAAACACAATCAACAGATGTGCGCCTGTTCTGAAGGTACTGTCTGCAACAAGGTCTTCATTTTTATCTGAGATATTTCATTCATTTGTTACAATACCAGGGACAGATTACTCACACTGCACCCTGTCATTAAAAATTAGAATATTTCATGCTGCAAGGTCTCATAATGAGCTTGCCAATGGAGCTTAGCCATTTTTTCAGATTTAGTTTTTCATCAGCATCAAACATAAACCCCTGAAGCGTCTCTGTTTCATGAGTAAATAAATTCTTAATGTCTAAATGTAGCACCGCAGTGCAGCTTTGAAACAAACACAGGAGCTCAGTTTGTTCTCAAGGGTATGAGAAATAATGAAACCAATAAGGAAGAAAAAACTTGGAAAATCTCCTGATATGATATTTAATCCATTTTGTTTAATCAAGAACTGATTTCTAATTCAGGAGGTGTAATTGGAACGGAGATTGCAGGCTGTGGTAGCTGAGGCAGAAAAAACATTGATTATGTGGGAGCAGGACCACAGATGGATATCAGAGAGGGACACCGTTAGTCATTTTAAAAGGAGAAAGTTTTCCCACACACAATATTGTCCACATCCATCCATCCATCCATCCATCCATCCATCCATCCATCCATCCATCCATCCATCCATCCATCCATCCATCCATCCATCCATCCATCCATCCATCCATCCATCCATCCATCCATCCATCCATTGTCTTCCGCTTATCCGGAGTCAGGTCGTGGGGGCAGCAGCCTAAGCAGAGAGGCCCAGACTTCCCTCTCTCCGCCCACTTGGGCCAGCTCCTCCAGGGAAATCCCAAGGTGTTCTCTGGCCAGATGAGAGACATAGTCCCTCCAGCGTGTCCTGGGTCTTCCTTTGGGTCTCCTCCCAGTTGGACGTGCCCAGAAAACAAACAAATGCTTTACAGATTCTGCTATTAGAATAATCTAGTCCAGGTTTAGTCTTTATGGTCTTAGGGCCGCTATCCAGCATGTTTTACTGTTTTCCTGCTTCAACACACCTGATTTTACTCAGCAGGTGATTAGCAGGTCTCTGCAAAGCCTGATGAGCTGCTGAGCAGGTGAATCAAGTGTGTTGGATTAGGGAAACAACTAAAACATGCTGGATACCAGCCCTCTGAGACGGGAGTTGGGGATACTGGTCTAGGTGTTCCTGTGTGGCCCAGATGTAAAACAAATAGACCTAAATAAATGAATAAAATGCTGAAATCATTATTTTTTACTTTCACAAATCACAAACTATGTTTTAATGACTGTCATTAGTGGGAGATACCATACCATACCACTTTATTTATATACCACATTTAAAATTCAGCATGAGAGCTGACCAAAGTGCTGCACAGGCAGGTTCATTAAAAACAAAATGAAGAAAAAAAGCCAATAAAAGAACCATCAATGCAAGGCAGTAAAAGCAAATAAAAGCAGTAAAAACAATAAGAACAATAAAAAGAACAATTAAAAGCAAACAAAAAAGAAAACAAGTCACTGTTTAAAGGCCAAACTGTAAAAATAGGTCTTCAGTCGGGATTTAAAAACAGCCAGAGAGGGAGCCTGCCTAACTGTAATGGGAAGTGAATTCCATAGCATGGGAGCGGCATAAACAGATGCTCGTTCACCCCGTGATTTGTAGAACATCCGGGGAGTGCAAAGTAGCAAGAGATCAGCCGACCTCAATGTGCGCATGGGTGCATAGGGGGTGAGCAGGTCGGACAGATATGGAGGTGCTAAGTCATGTAGTGCTTTAAACACAAATGTCAATAATTTATACCGTACACGGAAAGTAACGGGGAGCCAATGGAGACGTGCCAAGACCGGGGTGATATGGCAACGTCGATTTGTGTTTGTTAAAAACCTAGCAGCAGCGTTCTGGACGATCTGCAGCCGGTTCAGGGCTGAAACAGGGGTACCAAAAAGAAGTGCATTTGCATAGTCCGTGCGAGAGGTGATAGAAGCATGTATAACTGATTCCAAGTGCCTCCGCTTCAGAATTGGTCGTAAGCGAGTTAGACGGCATAGCTGATAAAATCAAGACCTCACCACAGAGTTTATCTGAGGGGCCATTGAGAGGGTGGCATCCAATTTTATCCCAAGGCTAGTTACACACGGCTTAGGATTTAGAGTTGAAAACGCAGAAAAAGAGCCTGAGGGATTGCAGGGGTCAAAAATGATAGACTCCGTTTTTAACTCATTTAACTTGGGAGCCCATGCTTTCCTTATTTAGTGCCACATAGATTTGGCAATCATCAGCGTAAATGTGATAGTAAAGACCATGCTGTTCCAAGATTTTGCCCAATGGCAAGAGATATATGGAAAAAAGGAGTGGTCCGAGGACAGAGCCCTGCGGCACACCCCAAGGCAGTGGGAGACAGGGAGAGGTACAGTCCCCAATCTGGACAGAGAGGTCCAACAACAGCAGCAATACCTGAGACCCAGAGTCAGATGCCACCAGAATGTCATTCAGCACTCTAATCAGAGCAGATTCAGTGCTATGGTGTGGCCTGAAAGCAGACTGAAACACATCTGACAGTGAGTTGCTGTCCATGTAAGCAGAGATTTGTGTGTGAACAATTTTTTCCAAAACCTTGGAGAGGAACGGGACTTTCGAGATTGGACGGAAATTCTCATAACAGGAGTGATCCAGACCGGGTTTCTTCAATATCGGCTGTACAACCGCATCTTTAAAAACCGTAGGGAACACTCCAGTGCTGAGACTAGTGTTTATAATGTTGAGGAGTGCTGGGCTCAGTGTAATCACTGAGTCACGCACCAATTTAGGCGGGAGACAGTCCACTGGAGAACCTGCTGGCTTCATAGAGCTAATCAGCTTCACCAGGTCAGGAAACTGAACTGGAGCAAAGTCCGAGAAGACAGGAGGGCCAGGCGGTTCCATATGGATGGTTGGTCCCAAAGGCACATTAGACTGTCATATATTTCAGATTCATTACACACAACTGAAGTAATTCAAGATTAGCTAGTCCAGGTCTGATGTGTCCAGGTTTGTAGTTTTATAACAAGAGCAGATTAAAGATGTGAAGCATTGGTTGGAACTGCCACCAAATGTACCAGTAATAGTTTTGGATTTATTTATGTGTATTTTTACTTAATTTTCCACTAATATCAACATCCCATTGAAAAATCATATCCATACTCTTTTTGTAAAAGTTTTGTTCTCCTTAATTTTAAAACCAAATAGAAACAAAATGATGTTTTATCAAAAGTGACAACAAATGTCATTTATTAGATATTTAGGGAAGAGGAAAAAAAACATTCACTCAGCAGAAGCAGCTGAGGTAGAGTTAAGGTCAGAGTTCAGCATCGACCCTGTTATGAGCAGAAATCCTTCATCCTTCAGCAGGTTAAGATTTGTTTTGGTCTAAATGGGAAATTATCCAATTAAATAATGTAAATACAGCTACAACAACTATTATGATTCAGATTTACACACACACACA
>SSNS01000511.1:146453-230809 GCA_006937985.1 Aphyosemion australe | reverse complement strand
TTCGAATCCTTCTTTCAGGAGGAAAGAACCACTGTCAAAGCGAATTAGAAAGTAGCTCCTTTAGCCCCATTGACCTTTTTATTAATTTTTTTCGTTCTTTCTGGGCCATGAGCCGACCGGAAGAGGACGCTGTGTGTTTTGAATTCGTGCGCGCATGCGCCTTGTAACCTAACTGCTAGCCTTCAGGACGACGCATGTTCTTTGCCCACATGAAGACGGTCAGGTTTAATGGAGACAGGATCCTGAGAGCGCTGTTATATGCAGTGATTCGGCGGCGGCTCTGATGGCATTGGGCGGGGCGGGGTCCAGGTCTCGACCGGATTTGGTATGCGAGGTACGGTTGTCTCTGCATAGACTTGCGGCATTGGGATGTGTGGTGGCTTTTCTTTGGGTGCCTGCTCATGTGGGGGTGGAGGGGAATGAGTTGGCAGACAGGGTAGCCAAGAGTGCGCTGACGCGGGTTGAGGTAGGGTGGGTGGTGGGTTATGGTCGACCAGAAGTTTACTCTGAGGTGGACCGGGAGACTAGGGCTCTTTGGCAGGCCTCTTGGGATGGGGGTGGGAAGGGCAGGGCCTTTTATGGGTTGCAGCGAGTGGTGGGGCAGGTGAGACCTGGATGTGGTTTGAGGAGGCGGGACTCTGTGGTCCTGTCCAGGTTGCGGTTGGGGCATTGTGGACTTCGGGCTGGCCTGTTCTTAGTTGGGGGTCATGTGGATGGGGTTTGTGACTGTGGGGCTTTGGAGACGGTGGGTCACGTCCTTTTTCATTGCGAGCGGTACGCGGCGCAGCGTTGGGTGTTCTTTGGTGCCTTGACTGACGCTGGGGTCACTGTGTTCACCTTGGCCTCGCTTTTGGTTTCTGATGATGAGCGCAGGGTGAGGGCGCTTATGCGGTTTTTGCGTGCGGTGGGGGTTTATGACCGGGTGTGACCTAGGTTGTTGCTGGGATTGGTTGTTGGGGCAGCAATACGCCAGTGGGCGTCCAGTCTGCCTTTACGCATTGAAGAAGAAGAAGAAAATGGAGACAGGAGCGGCTAAATCACCTTGACGGTAAGTCATTCAGGGGTTTTCCTGCATATGAAGTGGATATAAAATGGATATCTGAGAAAACGAAACTATATTTCTCCCTCCGAAGACAGGAAGTTGTTGAGCAGAACCCCGCCATCCAAGATTTCCAGGAGTGACTCCTGCTCTTTTCTCTCAAGATCAGGTAAAACAATTGTCTGTGTGTTGCATCTATAAATATATTAAATACTGTTTATAAAAAAGTAAATAGCATAATTGTTCTTTCTCTCTTCAGATCAAGGAGGAACGGACTTCTACGCTCCAAAAATGCTGGAGAAATTCAGCAAAAAATACGACCACTCCTGGATTCACTGAGCCAGGTGAAGCAGGACCAAACATTTTCGACCAATTAAAGAAATTTGATGTCTTAATGGGACCTCAGCCTGATATGTCTTTCTGACACACACACACACACACACATATAAAATCTTCTATATTTAAGTGAAATCATGTGGCACTCCCTCCCAACACAAGTGTCTTCTGTTTGTTAAAGCAACACATTGAGGTGAGGCTGGAGGCCATTATTCGTGCCCTGATGGAGGACCTGTGGGAGTCTTCAATAGAACTCATCATGGACTAAAAGGTAAATTCAAACCTTTTCACATCACAATGTTCACTTGAGTAAATTATATTGTATTCTTACTCACTTACCCATTAAATATAACTGGCTTGAATCATGAAATAATTGTCAGAAAATTCCTATCTTTGAAAATGGAGCCTTTATTTGTCCTTTTGAACAATTTATTTTCAGATCAGATTTTAAAAAAAGTCATAATTATTCAATTCAATTATTTTGGCTCCCTTTGTGGTTCACAACTTTTTATTTTGCAAACTGGTTGGCCTGAAACAGTTCCTGACCTAGTACATGCAAAAAGAAACATGTTGAGCATTCTTGTGTGATGTATCAATATGTAAATAAAAAACCCACAAAGAATCACGGAACTAAAACACTGAGTGAACTTTGGGGCAACGATTGTCTCTGCTTTTCTTTTCACCTCTTTTTTTCCACTCGTCTCTTGATTCTCTCTCCTCTGCTTTCCTTTTACATTTTCTCATCTCGTCTGTCCTCTTACCTCCCTTCCCTCTCTCCTCTTCGTGCCACATGAACATCTGTAATATTCAGTGTTTCCAATGATGAGAGACAGGAAATAAAGTTCAGGAATCAGATTTACTACAGGTTGTGAGTGTAATAATAAGCAATCGCAAACTTCAGCTCCTATCGAAATTGATATTTTTGACACTAGTCTTTAACTTGAATGGAAAAAATAAGCTGTACTATGCACCTGAACATGGATCCACATATGTTTTACAGGGTATCAGCAGAGAGGCAGCTCAAGAGGGCCAGGCTGAGCAAGTCCAGAGGATCTGTGTCTACCACACAAGTGAAGATGAAGGTGCATCCAACGCTGATGTGTCGATTGTTGTTGAAGGGACTGAGGTATTTGACGAATGTGGAAGTGTTGCAAAGGCCTGTCTCCTGCTGATGGGCATCATATATGCCATGAACTTGTGTTACCCACCAAATTGAAGAACACGATTGAAGTGTTCCAAAAGCTTCTTCTAGAGCTTTATGTCCTTGAGCTGTCCCTGAAGATCCTGCTTATAGCTTGAGTGCACATGTTTGACCCAAGAGTGCTCTTTTCAAAGTGGGCACGAAAAGAAAAAATGGCACATTTGTTTATATGGCCATTTGTCTATGTGGTTTTAAATGTTCTTTATATTGTTGCACTGCATTAAAGCGTGCTGTCTTCGGGTCAAGGAAGAAAGGAGAAAATAAGCATTTTCAAGATAAACCAGAGGCTCTCAACTGGTAGGTTGTGGGGCCATTTTCTAAGGGTCATGGTTGTGAGTGCTGTGCTTTTGGAAAATATTTGATTGAAAAACAGTATTTGAAATAAAGGTGTTGAATTAAACAGTTGCCTCATTTTTTAAGTCATTTTTTTCAATACACAAAAACATTAAGAACAAATTTAGGCAATATAAACTGCAGAAAATAACGTAAAATGTTGTGTAAATGTTACTTACATATAGTCTATAAATAGTACTTTAAAAATCCATTTATAATTACCTTGAAAAGCCATTGATTTCTGGTGCCATTTTTCAATTTGAATAAGTCAAAATTTGAGTAGAACTTACAAAGGAATACGAAGTAAAATTCATTGTCCATATTAATAATAATCTGTAAATTACCTGAGGTTTGCTAGTAAAAGTTACTTATATCCTGCAAGTATAGTTTACTTGATAATTGTCCTTGTGGAATTTACTTCAATGTCTAAGTGCAAAACGTTTCCTAGCTTTTCTTAAGTAAATATAACTCCACATTTTTTTCAGTGCAGTAGAATTTTAATTTTAGAATTTAAATAGATATTTTTAGCCTATTTGAGTTATCAGACTTCCAACTTAGTGTCTTTAAATGTATATTTTGGCCAAATCCACCTGTTAAGATGCAGCAATGTTTTTCCACAGACCTGCAGTGTTGTGAGTTTCATGAGCCCACAGAGTTTAAATAACTTAGTTCTGCTCTTGAGTATCAACAGTGATGCTCATAAACCTTTAGATGGACTTAAACTGTTATGCTGTTGGTTAAAAAGCAGGAATGTGATCCGTTATTAGGAACCAGGCAGCAGAGAACGTAATAGACTTTAAAACATTCGTCTTAACTGTGTTAAAAACCGTCAAGTCTTTCATTTATCTGCCCAAATCATGGCTTTTTCACTGATAAGAAACGTGTTAATAACATGAATATATTTTAGTTTAGCCTCGGCGCTCTTATTCTAATCATTTACTTCCTCGATAAGCGGCTGCGCGCTCCCGCTGCAGGAAAGTGCAGAGCAGAGCTGAGTGAAGTTAGCTTCCCACCCACGAATGGTTAGTGCTACATTTGTGCTGGAAGCTGCTGAAGATGGTTTGCTGAGCAGCATGCGCGCTGCCGCTGGAACAAAGACAGCAGCAGCGGTTAGGCAGAAATTTGCAGTGTTGTCCAGGTGGAAATCAGGAGAAATTCAGGAGAATGCTGAAATTCGGGAGTTTCCCGGAAAAATTGGGAGGGTTGGCAAGTATGGTGTGGAGATGTCGTGGAGAATGTTCTGCTGCCTGCAACATCCTCCAGCATGACCATTTTGGCAGTGGGTCAGTAACGTTGTGGGGGGG
Organism: Aphyosemion australe; assembly: GCA_006937985.1. Classification (NCBI taxonomy): domain Eukaryota; kingdom Metazoa; phylum Chordata; class Actinopteri; order Cyprinodontiformes; family Nothobranchiidae; genus Aphyosemion; species Aphyosemion australe. The sequence continues at coordinate 226,596 of SSNS01000511.1, read as the reverse complement.
CCGCACAGTCCTCCATGTGCTCACCAGAGGTAGCCTGACTGCCATTAGGCACCGAGATGAGATCCTCAGACCCCTTGTGAGACCACATGCTGGTGCGGTTGGCCCTGGGTTCCTCCTAATGCAAGACAATGCTAGACCTCATGTGGCTAGAGTGTGTCAGCAGTTCCTGTAAGATGAAGGCATTGATGCTATGGACTGGCCCGCCCGTTCCCCAGACCTGAATCCAACTGAGCACATCTGAGACATCATGTCTCCTCCATCCACCAATGCCACGTTGCACCACAGACTGTCCAGGAGTTGGTGGATGCTTTAGTTCAGGTCTGGGAGGAGATCCCTCAGGAGACCATCCACCACCTCATCAGGAGCATGCCCAGGCGTTGTAGGGAGGTCATACAGACACGTGGAGGCCACACCCACTACTCAGCCTCATTCTGACTTGTTTAAAGGACATTATATCAAAGCTGGATCAGCCTGTAGTGTGTTTTTCCACTTTAGTTTTGAGTGTGACTCCAAATCCAGACCTCCATTATAAATCTGATTTCCATTGATCATTTTTTGTGTGATTTTGTTGCCAGCACATTCAACTACGTAAAGAACAAAGAATTTCATCTACAATAAAGACTTGTCTGGAGGACATAGAGGCGTGGATGGAGCTCAACTTTCTTCAGTTAAACAGCTCTAAGACAGAAGCCATTCTAGTTGGCACACCACATCAGCTCCGCTCTTCCACCATAACCAGCATCACTTTCTCTGGCCAAAACATATCCCTATCCACAACTGTCACCAACTTGGGTGTTAAGATGGACTCACAACTCACCTTTGACACCCATATCAAACACCTGTGTAAGACGTCCTTTTACCATCTTAGGAACATTGCCAAGCTACGTCCAATGCCAAGTCTGGCAGATGCAGAGAAACTTGCCCACGCCTTTGTCTCTTCCAGACTAGACTACTGTAATGCAATCCTCATCGGGATCCCTGAAAAAAGCATTCAGAGACTGCAATACATCCAGAACAGTGCCGCCAGGATCCTGATGAGGGTGCGCAAGTATGAACACATCACCCCCATTCTGAAAGATCTTCATTGGCTCCCAGTTTCACTCAGAATCAAATACAAAGTTTCTCTACTTTCTTATCAGTGCATTCATGGTCATGCTCCCTCCAATATAAAGGAGCTCCTTACCTTCCGGACAAATCGTATTCTCCGGTCTGCAACAACAAATACACTTCAAATCCCCAGAACCAAACTCCGCAGCATGGGTGATCGGGCCTTTTCATCTGCTGCTCCGAGGCTGTGGAATGCCTTACCCGTCCACCTGAGAGCCCCGCAGACTGTAGATGCTTTTAAACGGAATCTTAAGACTTATCTTTTCAGGAAAGCCTTTTGGTAAGTACATTTTATAAACCTTGTAGCACTTTGAGATTGCTAAAATATAAAGTGCATTACAAATAGAATTTATTATTATTATTATTTCATTCATTCAGATCTAGGAAGTCTTATTTTTGTGTTCCCTTTATTTTTTTGAGCAGTGTACTATTTATTTATAAGTGTTATTTCTCACATACAAGCAGTCCTTTCTTAGTGAAACTTCTAGAGATCATAATTAAAGTCCATTGGGGAAGGACCTACCACAAAGCATCACTTGAGAAAAATGGCTTGATACTGATGCAGTTTCTAGCTGATACAGGGACTGATTTTGGACATGCGTTATGCACTTGTAACCCAGTCCTTGAGGGCCAGTGTCCTGCAGGTTTTTTTAACGTGTCCTGCAACACTTGAGTCTCTCTCCAAGAAAAAGTCTCCACCTGGATTTAACTGAGCAAATAGCCTCCTATTGGATAATTACTGCATGGGTGATGATCTTTTAGCTGGCAACAAGTTATTTAAAGAGCCAGTAACACCTAAATAACTTTATTTTGCTGATAACCTGTATAAATGAGTGTCTAATAGTGCTGTAGACATTATTATTTTGGCAGTTTAGTACAACTAATTTAAAATATAATATTTCAGCCCCAAACCATAATTCTATCTCCATCTTCAGGTTAAACCTCTGCTCCACACTGATCTAGAATCAGCCACAGCTGATGGCTGTAGAGCTGCAGGGTGACGTTGTCTCTACCGTACTACATGGCTGCGCTGGACTCCAGCTGGCTCAGTCACTCACAAGCCGATATAAAATGATGTGGCTCAGAGTCGCTCGCCTCCTTAAAGGGGACCTAGAATGTAAACCAACATTTTCCTTGTTGTTGTTGAATCAGACAGCTTGGGTGGTCAACAGTAGCATGCCAAAAAGTCAAAGCCGTGTGTGACCTACTTTTTATGTAAATTAGAAAGTTGAAAAAGGCGAGAGAAAACCTCCTGTTCTGAGAAAACCTTCCTTAACACGTCATAAGGGGGAGCCACGCCTCCTCAAACCTGCATGTGTCTGAGGCCTTCTGGGGAAACCAACCAATCAGCATGTCCTGGCCGAGTGGGAGGGGTCAACAGCTCTTCACTGAAGGCCTGAGTAAGGGGATTTAGAATGGCCTGTATCAGGGCTCCTGGGACAGATGAAAGCCAAAAAAAATGTTCTTATGCTTTTTTGAGGCTCAAAGCTCTGTTTTAGATTGTTGATTAATTGCATTCTAGGTCACCTTTAAAATAAACGTCCTCCCTTTCCTTTCTTCTAGTGATCAAGGTGGAGAGAAAATCCTCCAGCCTGCTGCTGCTTCTCTGTTTGCTGGTTCTGCTAAGCGGTGAGTCTGCTGTGTGTGCACGTGAGTTAATGACTCATTTTTCATTTGCATAATGGGTCCCCTTTAAACTCAGATTGGTTCTGGAATGCTCCTCCTGTTTGGGCCTATAGCTGAACGACAACAGGAGGAATTTTCCATAAAGAAAAATTTACCAGAAATGACATTTTTCTGCTTTGATTTGCATTTACTTGTTTTTAATGTAATATTTGTTTACACAGGATTTAAAATAAAGTTCAATACAGTTCATTAGTTGGATTGGAATCAGGATGTTGAACTGAAATATATGAAGAGACAAATAAAAGCTGGTATTGTACATAAATATTATTATCATTGGGTTTTATCCAGCTGTGACCTGCAGAACTTAATGTGGGTCGGTGGAAATATGAGAGCTTGAAAACGATGTGATCTGGTTTTAGAACGAAAACATTGAAACATCATATGTTAATTATTTAAATAAATAAATAGTGTTTATTTCTGTAGATGTTGGACTTTAATGAAATCAGACTCATTTCTAAAAGCATCAGTTGAATATGTAAGAAACCAAAATCCATTAAAAATTTTTGGATCATAATCAAGAACAACTTTTAATGGGAAACATAAAAGTACGAGACATTAAAAGTTTGGTGGGAATGTGCCTTTTACAGCTCACCTCTAACTGGAGAGAGTTTTCTTGAGTTGGTGTTTTTACGGCCGGCTGTGTCTCTAATACTGCTGATAGACGGGGTGACTCAGCATTTTCATTTGCATTGATTCCCACAGTTTCTTTCATTTGGTCCTTTAAAAACAGAACAAGTTCAAAGTCATAAAACTGAACATCCCAAATGAGCAATCTGAATCTGGATTTAACAGCCACACGAGCCTTTTGCACTAATTAGTGTTAAACTGTCCTCAGCCAACGTGCCTGCTGCCTCAGCTCTTGACACGTTTACCTGAACAGCTGATGGCAGCAGGTGGAGCTCCCCTTTAGCACTGGAAGGACAGCTGCTTCAGAGACACCATGTGGTTCCACCTTTGTCTTTATACTTTTCGTTTTTAACAACGTTCTTACTGTTGTCATCATTCTTTACCACGATGAGGTGTAAACTGAGCTGATGAATATCTAGCTACTTCCAGAGCCCTGGGTCATTTGTCCCCATCTTTCATCAACATCACCGGTGTAAAACAATCTGACCTATTTTTGTTATTGTAATTAAACAGATTTTTTCTTATTTGATCATTCCAAAGTTTGTTTGATTCTTCTTTGGCATGAAACTAAACAAGTGGAATAAACATTTTCAAACACTCGCAACCTTCACTGTCTAAATTCTGTTATTTATTCCATTTGACGTCTGTTTTGAAATGTGCTCCTTGCACACGTTTAATTGTAGAAATATCCATAAGATTTCAAGGATTTGGCAAATGTCAGTCTTTGTTGACATGACGACGTGTTTAGTAAACCCAGAAGGACGGATCAATAATATCGTTCACTAATACCGGGTGTTAGGGATTTCCTCAATCAACCTAACTACCTGAAGCTAAAGAAATAAGAGAGAGACAAATGAACCACACATAACCGTTTGCAAAGGGTGACAGACCAACTCGAAGACAGAGTAAAGTCTGCCCCGAGCGGCTGCCAACAGAGTTTATTTAAAGTGTGAAATAAGGCAGTGGGTGTGTCTTACAGACATGATGTGTGTGTGTGTGTGTGTGTGTGTGTGTGTGTGTGTGTGTGTGTGTGTGTGTGTGTGTGTGTGTGTGTGTGTGTGTGATTCAGAGATGAGGAGTAAAGTAAATAGAGTAGTACAGGACATAGAAATTTCTATAACACTGGGTTAGAGTCAGTCACTTTGCAGCTCAGTTACGACTCCTCAGAACTACTAGGATGAAAGTATTTGATATAGCGCCTTCCAGAGTCCTAGAATCCCCCAAGGTGCTTTAAGACAAAATCAGTCATCCACCCATTCACACACACATTCACACGCTGGTGGGGATGAGGTACATTGTAGCCACAGCTGCTCTGGCACGCACTGATGGAGGCGAGGCTGCTGTACACTGGCACCACCAGTCCCTCCGACCACCACCAGCAGGCAACGTGAGTTAAGTGTCTTGCCCAAGGACACAACGACAGCGACAGACTGAGTGGGGCGCGAACCTACAATCTTCTGATTGTGGGGTAGGCACTTAACTCCTCTACCACCATCGCCCACAAATACAAGTGCAGAGAAAAACATAATGACGTTGTCATAACATAAACAAAATATGCAAGACAGATGAACGAAAACAAGACAAAAAACAACAGGAAAACATTGGGAAAAAAATCTAAACTCACCACACAATGATGGTAGGAGTCAGGGGGACATTTTCCATCTGTACTTCTTCAGCCAGACACGTGTCCTCCACGTAGAAGAACTTTGCTTCTTCCTTTTCATCAAAGTAGTGAAGCAGGAGGAGCACCATCTCTTTAACATCTTCAGAACAACCGTCCAGTTCTCCTCTTATCATCTTCAACTTTGTATGAGCCTGGAAAAACCGTTTTCCCTTCAGATCCATATTCCGCGTGAATGTTTCCTTCAGTCCAAGCCCAGTTAGTTCCTTGTAGTGGACAGCCATGCCAATTTCTTGGAATAAAAGTGGCCACACTTCCAAGACCTCTCGGATGCTTTTCCCCTGGTTTACATCTTTGCGCTGTGTGTAGAAAGTTGCCTTCATTAATTGTTTTATCTCCTCAGGATTTGCCTCCTTTTGGCGACACATTGTCTTAAGCTTTTCCTTCTTCAGCTGCTGGCTTTCGGTGGTTTCTCCAAGAGGCAGGAATTTTACATCCCAGTTGATACATCCATAAGTGTCACGAACTGAAGCTCTCTGTTCTGGAGGAATTTCATCCGTGTCTGAGTTTTCAGAGCAGTGCTTTTGCTTTCTTATTTTTGGAACTGCAGATCGCTTCACGTTCTCTAGTCGATATTGCAGTTGTTTGACTAGAGAATGATAGCCAGAGCCAATGACATCTCCCTCGATTACGTCTTGTAGAGATTTTGGATATTTGGCCACCATCTTTTTTGCTACTTCCGTTGAACTTCTTTTTCCTATGGAAGAACTTTTTTTCATCATTTCTGATACTACAATCCTGACCATCTCCCTCCTCATTTTTGGACTTGGCCGTTTTCTCTCTCCAATGACTGCATCAGTTCCTCTGGGAACTTTCTCCACGGTATCTCAAAGGTATCCACCCTGTCGATTTCAGATGTCTGGTTGCTGTTGGAGGAGTTTGATGACACACTTAGTGGGGACAAAGAATGCAGCGATGCAGGAGTGTCTGGTGAAGTACAAACTGAAGACCTGCTGCTTTCAGGTGTCTGGCCTTAAAAGCACACAAACACAAACATACAAATTATCAGAACTGAAAATGAATATCACGTTTATAAGTGATCATTTAAAGTTTTTTTGGACAGTTGCTGTTTCTAATAATACATTTAACTTACATCTGAATTTCCAAGCAGCAAGAGCTTTTCTGGCTTGTATTGGCCTCAACGCTGACAGCAAGTCACCCTCAACATTGAATTGAAAGTCATCGTAAGTTTCCACTCCAATTTACTGTAAAGTTTCCTTGAGAATTTCTATAGAAACCTCTGCAAGTTCCGGCAACACGTCATTGATAGCGCCACATAGAAATGTTTGCTCATCCATTTCTGGAATAAAATAGACACGTTTTTAAGTGAAAGGACAATAATTGTAATTAAACATGTAGTCAACTATGTACAAATCAAATAGCCTTACACTTTGTCAAATATATCATGTCTGTCTCACACTTTTTATTTATTTACATCCTTAAGTTTTTATCAATCTTTTTTCCCTGTTTTGCTTTGCAGTGGGATTTCCATCATCGTACCCAAAGACATTTCTATTTTGAAAACACACTGTGTTTCAGAGGAATACATTGTCGCCCATTTACCTCATAAGATGTCAAAGGGTAAAAGTCAACCAAGTCATTTATGTTAAGACACAAAGTGCTTGAACTCTGTTTTGTTACCGAATAGAGGTGGTGTTCGGAATGATAGACACCTGTTTGTACATCCATAACAAAATATACAGCATTTTCATTTTGAATCAGGATTAAAACAAGTTGTCCAAACTCCATAGATTCATCATATTTTGATATTAGGAACTGCCCCTTTTTGTACAATGTTCCCTTATATTGGATTTCTGTGGAAACACTTGCATTGTTTTGTGAAAATCCAAAATCTTTTACTGCATGTTTTATTGCTTCGCTGTAGAGGCTGAAGTAAGAAACACAATTGTCCTTGACCTGCAGCAGCTGATTGCAGCTTAGGCCAGCTGAAATGTATGCCTGAAACATCTGATGTCTTTCTGACAGTGTTAGGCATATGTTTTTGAAGTTTTTTAAATGCCTTGCACATCTCTTAAAGTCGCCATGTTTACTCTCAAAACGCATTGTCCACAACCTAATTAAAGGGTCAAACTTCAAAATTAGTGCTGGATAGTGCCGTAAGAAATGATGTTTTGGTTTAAGAAAGTTTCAGGGAATAAAGATTTTCGAGCTTCCAAATATTCTTGGATTATTATGTCAAGATAGGCAACTTGTGGCAGACATTTTTTGTGCACACACCAAATCAACAATGCCTTTGAGTTGGAGAGTTGTCTGCCAAACATCATCTTGTGGATTTTGTATCTCGTCACCAATGATCACAGGCAAAAGTCTCAACAGGTTCCAGTTTTGAACAGCTTGACCTGAAAGCTTGTTTGCCTCAGAGTTGACAGAGCATGGTTTTGTGAGAGCATCTGAGCCTTTGTACTTGAATTGCTTGATTCGCCGGTTCAACAGGGAATAAGTAAACCATTTCTTTGTTTTTACAAAATATTTCAAGTACAGTGCAACATCATATGACAAGACGCCATCAAATAAGTCATGGCCTAAGCAAGGTGGAAGGCCAGGTTTACAGACATGAAAAGACTTTAGTGAGTTAAAGTCAGAGTTTACCTTGACTCCTTTGATGTCTGGATTGGTTCCAGTTTGTAGATGAAGGACAGCAGAGTTGTAAGCTTCAGGGGTGCGCTGTGGACCACAAGCATTTGGATCACTTTCAAAGTCTTTCCGTGTGATTTCACAGTACCTACAAAAGTACTTAGAGGTACTAAAGTTTTCAGTAAACCCGCCGATGCTGTGTGATCCCAAATTGTCACCAGCAATACAGAACAGGGCTCCTTTGATAGTTTCTTCACCTGAAACAATGCCATTTTCCTCTAAATCTTTTAAATCAATGAGAAGTTCAGAGAAAACCTTACCAGTTCCAAACTGTTCTAAATCTTTTTCTGCACACAACAAAACAAGAGACATGTGATCAGTGCTTGACCGCACGTGAACAGGTAAGTTAGCCACAGATAGATAAACAGCAACAACTTTGTGTTTCTTCTTAGCTGAACCAAGAGGATTTACAATTTCAAAGGCATCTTGGTACAAAATAAGTTTCAGGCACCCAGGATTTTCAATGAAGAACTGGTTGCACTGAAAGTTTTGTCCATCACTTATGTCACAGAAAACATCAGAATGTGTTTCATTTGACTGTTGAAACACTGAATTCTTCCATAATTCTGATTGTAAAAGTGTACTTAGTGTCTGTTTAATGGGTATGTAGTAGAAAAATCTCTGAGTCATGTTTTCATCATTTCCTAAATTTATTTGTTTTGGTTCTGTGTATTTGAACATTTTTTTGAATGTATGCGCTCTTGAATATGTTGTTCTTAGTGGTCCTCGATGACAAACAGAAAATAGATCTGAATCTTTCACGCAGTCACACACTTTAGCAATAACATCATCTGCTAGACAAATGTCATCTTCAGTTTACTCAACGTGTAATCCATTCCCAGCTCGTGCACATTTTGCATCTCTTCAACAATGGTCTGTATTGAGGAAGCTGGAAGAAGCAGCTGTCCTTGAAGTTTTAGGTAGAAAAGACAAATTTCTGAGGAAAGCCTCGCTGAAATCAGGAGACAATTCATTTGCCAGCGCATCATTTGGGCTCTCGTGAGACCCATCTTTTTCTCCCTCAATACTAGAAATCTGAAATACACTTTCTTTGTACGAGGCATCAATGTTGTGCACAGTAAAGCCTCTATGTTTACGGGACATATGAGCTATGAATGATGACTTAACAGTAAAAACCTTTTTACAGCCTTTTACTGGACATGCAACGGGCCGTCCCTCCATTATATGCTCCTTTAAATGAGCAACAAGTTCCTTCATGGTTTGACTTTGGCGCCCACACAACGAAACGGCGCACTTCAAATTTTCCACAACAGCTGTCGCTGATTCTGGATGTGAAAGCATGTTGTGAACTCGGTAAAAATGAGTTTTAAACGCTGCATATGTACAAAATGTATGTTTACATTCAGTGCCGAGGCATTAGAATAAACGCCCAGGCTCGTTTCTGTGCACTCTGCAGTGCAACACATAGCCCCTCAAAGATTGTAGAGCTTTACTGCAAAACATGCAGGCAAACATGTTTAAACAACGCTAAACCACTTCAATAGTGTGTGTGCGACAGGTGCGGTAAAACTATGCTAACTAGCTTGCTGCACGATAAAACAAACAAGAGAAAAAATTCGCCTAAAACAAACCACAGTGCTTTCTACATTTTAAGGAAATGAAGGTTAGCTTACAGGCACTTGATGTTGACGCGGTCCACGCAGTCTTCTTTCTGTCCTCCGGAGAAAATATTTGGGCGGAATTCAGCCTCAGAGCAGCCGTTAAACCTCGCGTCCAAACCAGTCCAGTCATTGGTCCAAACGGAAGTCACGCCACGCGAGAACGAGAGCAGAACGGAGCGCCCTGCCGCGTGAGCTTTGAGCTGGAAGAGCAAAGTGTCCTCTGCCTTGTGCTAAATAAGTTACAAATCACTACAGATGTAATAGCCTTGCACCTATAATGGCCACAGTGAGGAAAAATGAGAGATTATAGCAAAGAACTCAATATGATTTTCCGGTTGAGTTGGGTGTTGGGTTTGTGTCTGACGGCATAAAATATGAAAGACTGATGCTGACAAAAAATAGGTAACCAATAAATTAAAAATTGAACTAGAATAAATAAATGAGAAAATACTATTGGAAATAATTAAACAGGGATATAAGTATATTTAAAAATAAATGTTTTGTAATAACTTTTTAACTATTTTCAGTTTTATTTCATCATTTATTTATTTTTTCCTCATATATTCATTTATTTACTTTAAATTTTGCAAGGACAATTCCTTCACTTTGATTTTCTGCGTTATAAAATGTATCTTATATCGTGGACCATGGTAAAGTTAAATGTGATTATTTTCAATAGCATTTTTGACTAATGTGTTTTATTTATTGCACTTGGGACAAGGAATAAGGCAAGACTTGAATGCACAAAGTTTTTTCTTTACTCAAATTGTATATATTTTTACAACCATATAACACTTTCTGACAGAGCCCCTATAATCCTGCTTCACACAATGACTGTATATATAATATACTGGTATATATACTCTGTGCCGTCACTGGTAGGCTGAACTGAAGCCCAGTGGGCCATTCCCACCACTGCCATCTTGGCCTTGTCATCCATCTTGTCACTCCTGGAAAATGGGAAGCCTCATCTACTTTTGGGGCAATGGTGGCAGAGGAGTCCCATGAGAGAATCTGTCCCATGATCAGAAGGTTGCAGGTTCAAGCCCCACTCAGTCTGTCACTGTGTCCTTGGGCAAGACACTTTACCCACACTGACTGATGGTTGGGGTCAGAGAGACTGGTAGTGCCAGTGCATGGGAGTCTTGGCCTTGTCTCTGCTAGTGCGCCCCAGTGGCTTCATTGTAGCTTATCACCATCAGTGTGTGAATGTGTGTGTATGTGTGCCCGCGCATGGATAAATGACTGATAGTGTTGTAAAGTGCCTTGGGGAGTTTTAGGACTCTAGAAGGTGCTACATCAAATACATGCCAGTAAATGCATTTTTTGAGGGGGTAATGGCTGTGCTGGTGTTAACAAATATAAAAGCAAGCAGCATCCTGACCAACCATAGGCTGGCGGTCAATTGTCACTTTGACAATTAAAAATGTGGGCATGTCTCCGTCTCCTTCTGCGCACACGCCACAAAGCCCTTGCATCAAAGTGTAATTGCGCGTCTCCGTACCCACACAGATGGAGAAGTCAGGCTACGGAGTTGTTATGATGGTAAACTTGACCTATTAAACCATAAAATGTTTTTTTTGTACCAGGCTGTAAACATTACATTTTCTGCTGTGTAGTTGGCATTTTTAACATGAGAGTCAATAGGAACTTGTTCCTTTCTGGAACCAGTACCTAGCAGAAGGAGAGTGGTCTGATCCCCATGGCCCCACAGGTTACGTGCCAAAGTATATTTGGACAAAATACCTCCCTGGTACGATATAGATTGCTACCCACTGTTCCTCAGGGATGGGTCAAATGCAGAGAATAATTTCCCCAAGGGCATCAATAAAGTATAAATTACTATTATTAATTATGAAAGAATATGCACAATTAATGGTAGCTCTAAAGATAATCTTATCAGATAATCCTACTTTGTGTGGTTTGTTACTAGATCTCTGTTCTGCTCGGAAGGAGGTCTGAAACACTCCATAAATCTGGGCTTTGAAACATGCTGGATCGTCTTGGTCTGGTTTTCATGGAGAAACAATTGTGCGGCCTGTTGAATGTGACATCCAGCCAATCAGAAAGCAAAGTGATGAAACAATGTGACGCAAATGCGTTGCATGCTCCTCCTCTGCCATGTTTGAATTCACATTTGATCTTGCGTGTGGAATCAGTTAATGTAGTATTTGCCAAATTTCTGCACACCACACACTAAATTCATCATTCATTAATCACAATATTGTACAGAGAAATGTTGTATCTTTAAAAACAACATAAATTGTGTTTTTTTTTACATAAAAGCAATGTAAAAAAAATACAATTTATGTTGTTTTTAAAGATACATTTCTCTGTACAAATTGCACAAAGCTGTGTTTTTCACATGAAATTACAATATTATTCACATTTTTAAATTTTATAAATTACAATAATTGTCTGTTCAACATTATACAACATCTTACTGTAAAATAAACATCACTGTATTGTGCTCTACAACTTTTTTATGTTGAGATTTTACAAAAATGTACTGTTAATTTTACTGACTTTTTTTACAGTGTATATTTAATCTGTCATAGCTGTGAAGTTGTTTTGTACTAAAAACAAACAAAAAGAAGATAAAAAGAACTCACAGAAATGAAGGCAAGAACAACTTTCCAGCAAAGTAGTTCTTATTATAGAGGTTTCTGATGTTTGCTTTAGATCAGCGATCCCCAACTCCCTTCCTAGAGGGCCAGTATCTATGGGATGCCAAGTGTAAATAGCTGGTGCAAAATATTTTGCAGACATTTTTTTGATATTTAGCTCATTTTTCCTACATTTAGCAACTTTCACCACATTAAAAAATTATGTTTAAATGTCACATAATTTCATCTAATTTATGTTAAATATAAAGTTAAATGTTAAATCTAAATCTAAATCAGAATGTTAAATCTAAATGTTAAATCTAAATCTAAATCAGAATGTTAAATCTGAATGTTAAATCTAAATCTAAATGCTAAATCTAAACCTAAATCTAAATGCTAAACGTGAATGTTAAATCTAAATCTAAATGCTAAATGTAAATGTTAAATCTAAACCTAAATGTTAGGTCTAAATGTAAATGTTAAATGTAAATGTGTAAAGTACACCTAAATGTAAAGTCTAAATCTAAATCTTAAATGCTAAACGTACATGTTAAATCTAAATGTAAAAGTTAAATCTAAATCAAAAAACTAAATGTTAAATCTAAATCTAAATGTTAAATGTAAATGTTTAATATAAATCTAAATGTTAAGTCTAAATCTAAATTTAAATGTTAAATCTAAACCTAAATGTTAAATCTGTGGCCAATTGCGCTCACTTTCACTCCACTTTCTTTTGTGCTGGACACTGGCTGTGCTGCACTACATTGAGCATCTTAGCAATGGTAATAGCACATTTCTATATCAGTTATAATACATTTGTAGAGTAAACTACTTGTTTTGATCGTATTGTCAATTCTTTCTCTGTTAGGATCTGGTAATAGGTTGTAATGACCAGTGAAAACTTAAAGTAGGACAGACATGGCTGCCAGCTCACTCCAGGCAGGAGAAATTGAACATGTCATCATGGCAGGTGTCCGAGCGGCTGTTCAGAGTGTACTTCATCATGCATCGCGCCTAGCAGTTCCTGGTGGTTTTCCACTCAGTTAGCCTATATACCTGAAATAAAGTGTGTTGTCTGTGTTGCAGAAGCCTGCTTCAAAAAAATAATTGCACCACTTTCTTGCAAACCCGAGTCGGCTTCAGGGAGCCTTTGGTCATTCATAAGTGGCCAGCCTGTGCTGGTAATGTGGTGCAATCATGTGTTGTTAGCACATAGTTGTTAGCTAGTTAGCATGTTCAATTTCTCCTGCCTGGAGCGAGCCAGCAGCCATGTCTGTCTCTCTTCATGTTTGATTGGTCATTACAGCCTATTACCAGATACTAGCAGTGAAAAAATAGACAACACGATCATTGTATTATAACTGATATCGAAATGTGCTCTTACAGTTGCTAAGATGCCCAATGTAGCACAGCACAGCCAGTGTCCAGGATGAAAAAAAGTGGGGTGAAAGTAAGCACAATTGGCCAACCTTTGTTGTGGGCGCATCCACACAAGGCTAATTTGCATATAACTGAAAGATTTAGCTCACAGATTTAGATTTAACATTTAGGTTTAGATTTGACATTTAGATATACATTTAACATTTAGATTTAACGAGATGCAGGAGGATTTTTAGCATATTTTTTCATGCTGGAACACAAAACTACCCCCAGTCACTAGGTGGCAGCAGCGCTCAGACTACTCAACAGGCTGCCAGCAAAAGAAGAGAGTAAAAACACAGGAGCACGGAGGTGAGAGTAAACAGCTGATCGTGCCGTGAGAAAACAAGACGAAGCCTTCATAACCCCTGGGATAACTTTTAATGCAGTCAGAAATGAGGAAAAACCCAGTAGTGGCTGGTGAAGAAGCTGCTTGGTGGAGCTAATTTTCTAATAGATTTTCCTGCTTCAGTCCAACATAAAATGAACTGTTGGAAACAACTACAGCTCCACCGTAATAATAAATAACAGCAGAGCTGTACCTGGGTCTGTTCAGTGTAAAACAACAAATAAACCTGTTATTATATAACTGGTTAGCTTGGTGGTTAGCTAACTGTATGCTAAGCCCTGATCTGAACCAGAATCATTTTATTGCCAAGTAAGTGAGCAGTTTCACATGAGCAGGAACTTGCATCAGTGGAATGATGCATACACACAAATTTAAGCAAGTTGCATTAAAAAGTTAAAGTGCCATTAGTCATCATCACACAGTCGTGAAATTACATCTCCACATGTGACCCATTCCTGTGAGGAGCGGTGAGCTGCAGCGGTGAGCTGCAGCAGTGGCTGCGCTCGGGAACTATTTGGTGGTTTAATAAGATAAGAATATTCAGAAATAATAAGAAATTATGCATTTGTTAGCTCAAAATAAACATGATAGTTAGAGGCAGCAACAATCTGATCAGCAGGTGTGTGTGTGTGTGTGTGTGTGTGAGAGGGTCTCCAAGTCTGGTAATGTGTGTTAAATTCACCATCTCACCAGCTGCGCTGCCAGTCTCCCATCTACAAACTGTTCTTACCCTAGGGTCAGGGTTTGCCTAAAGTTTCCATCAAGTTTTTCTTTCTAAATCACAACGTTAGTGTAGAAGATGACTTGTGCCGTTTTCAGACCCTGTGTTGTGCGTAAGTAGCTTTATAAATGAGGCCCTTGGACTGTGTCACGAGTTGTGACTTACCCCAGCTGGTGGGGGAGCAGCCATTGGCGTCGGCCGTCGACGAGGATGGAGAGGAGAGGCACTCCGAGCGGGAGCGGGAGTTGAGCTCCGGAGGGAGCGAAGCGGCTCGGGGAAGATAAACCAAAAGGTCCGGAATAACTTCCACAAGTCCAGAGGTTAAAATCCACCAATCCGGTGAGCCGGAGGGCTCGGAGAGTTCGGGAGGTGAGCTCCGGAGGGAGCGAGACGGCTCGGGGGAACGTCCTCGAGTCCGGAAAGCCGGCGGGCTTGACGAAAGAGCATAAGCTCGAAAAGGGAGTGAGAAACAGTCCGATATCAGACGTAGAAATCCTTGATGACTGAGAGCGTCTGAGAGAGTCCTTCCGGCTTTTATGGATGACGGCGGTGACGGCGGAGGGCGCCGGAGGCGCGTGGCCTGACGGGAGATGGAGTCCAGAGGGAGGCTCCGGGAGTGGATGTGACAGGACACCCCCTCCAGGGACGGCACGTGACGGACCTGAACGCCGGGCGTGGAAGTTGGAGATGAGGGACGGGTCCAGAATGGCACTAGTGGGCTCCCAAGAGCGTTCTTCAGGGCCGTAGCCAGCCCAATCGACCAAGTACTGCCATCCACGACCCCTGCGGCGAGCATCCAGGATCCAGCGGACGGTGTAGATTGGGTCACCGTCAATGAAGCGAGGAGGCGGGGGCCGAGGAGCGGCTGGGGCCAGTGAGGAGGTCACGACGGGCTTCAGCTGGCTGGTGTGGAAGACCGGGTGGATCCGGAGCGAGGCGGAGAGCCGTAACCGGTAGGCAAGAGGCCCGATCCGGCGAGTCACCTCGTAGGGGCCCAGGAACTTGGGGGCCAACTTCCGGGGGGCGTCCCGCAGCCGGAGATTGGCCGTGGAAAGCCAGACCTTGTCCCCGGGATGATAGGTGGGACCGGGGTGGTGGCGGCGGCGGCCATGTTGGGTGCGGTATTGGTCATTGGCCCGTCGAATGGCGGCACGCGCCCTGATCCAGGCGGCCCGGCAGTGGCGGACGAATGTCTGTGCAGCGGGCACGTCGGTGTCATCCGGTTGGTGTTCGAGAATGAGGTTGGTAGCCATAGCAGGTCTCGAAGGGAGAGAGGCCAGTGGCGGAAGACACATGAAGGTTGTGGGACAGCTCCGCCCAGAGAAGGTAACGGGGCCAGTGTGAGGGCTGGCTGGTGACGAAGCAGCGGAGGAAACGGCCCAGTTGTTGATTCGCCCGTTCAGTCTGACCGTTGGTCTGCGGGTGATAGCCCGATGAGAGGCTGGCCGTGGCTCCCACGAGGCGGCAGAAAGCCTTCCAGAATTGAGCGGTGAACTGGGGCCCTCGATCCGAGACCACATCGTGAGGGAATCCATGGAGGCGAACGGCGTGCTGCAGAAGGAGGTCTGCCGTTTCCTTTGCCGTGGGCAGGCCAGACAGGGCCACCAGATGGACTGCCTTGGAGAACCGGTCTGTGATGGTCAGGATAGTGTTAAGGCCGTCTACCACCGGCAGGCCAGTGACAAAGTCCAGACCTAGGTGCGTCCAGGGCCTCCGGGGAACCGGGAGAGGGGCGAGCGCACCGACTGGAGGTTGTGTGGAGGTCTTGTTGCGGGCGCCTGTCTCACAGGCGGCCGTGTATTCCTTCACATCCCTCTCCATGGTGGGCCACCAGAAGGAGCGTCGCAGGTGTTGCAAGGTGCGGGCGGCACCGGGGTGACCGGCCCATTTGGATGAGTGACCCCAGGAGAGTGCTTCCTGGCGGCATGGTGGTGGTACGTAGAGTCGATGGTCCGGAGCCCCAGGCGGTGCTGGATGGGTGAGGAGTGCTTGACGGATGGACGTCTCCAGTGGCCAGTGGAGGGGTGCCAGGATCCGTTCTGCTGGCAGGGTCGGTGCGGGCGTGCTCGGTTGTGGCTGGCGAGTGAACTGTCGAGACAGAGAGTCTGCCTTGGTGTTCTTGGTGCCAGGCCGGTACGTCAGCAGAAAGTGGAAAGGCTCGAAGAAGAGAGCCCAGCGGGCCTGGCGGGGATTGAGCTGTTTGGCTGATCGAATGTGGACCAGGTTCTGGTGTTCGGTCCAGATGGTAAAAGGGACCGCGGCTCCCAACAGCCAGTGTCTCCATTCTTCGAGGGCCCACTTTATGGCCAACAGTTCTCTGTCGCCCACGCCATATCTTTGTTCGATAGGGGAGAACTTTCGGGAGAAGAAGCAGCACGGGTGGAGTTTGTTGTCTGGACCCAGCTGGGATAAAACGGCGCCAGCGCCCACGTCGGATGCGTTGACTTCGACCGTGAAGGCCTTTCTGGGGTCTGGGCGGAGGAGGATAGGTGCGGAGGTGAAGAGGTGAACCAGGTGACTGAAAGCCTTCATGGCTGCTGGTGTGAGGGAGAATGGACGAGCCTGGTGTTGGGCCTTTGTGAGGTCGGTGAGAGGGGCAGCGATGGTGCTGTAACCCTTGATGAAGCGCCGATAGAAATTGGCGAACCCCAGAAAGCTCTGCAACTGTTTCAGGGTAGACGGAAGCGGCCACTTGGAAACGGCCTCAACCTTCTGAGAATCCATGGAGAGACCACCGTGGGTGATGGTAAATCCCAGGAAGGAGATGGTGGATTGGAGGAAGGAGCATTTTTCCAGCTTGCAAAAGAGTCCGTTCTCCAAGAGCCGGGTAAGGACCGCTCGGACGTGGTGATGGTGTTCCTCCAGGGTGGAGGAGTAGATGAGGATATCATCCAGATATGCAAAAGCCCAGCGCCCCAGCATGTCCCGTAGGACGTCGTTGATCAGCCGTTGGAACACCGCTGGGCTGTTACACAGTCCAAAAGGCATGACCAGATATTCCCAATGGCCGGTGAGCGTGATGAAGGCGGTCTTCCACTCCTCCCCCTCTTTTATCCAGACCAGATGGTAGGCGTTCCGGAGGTCTAATTTCGTAAAAACAGTGGCATGGGTGAGGGAGTTCAGAGCGGTGTCAGCCCAGGAGGCGGCCGGTGGACCAAGAGATGTTGGGGTTATGTAGGGACAGCCAGGGCAGGCCCAGAATAAGCGGAGTGGCCGGGGTCGTTATCAGGAGAAAGCGGATGGTCTCCTGATGATCCCCCAGGCTCATGCGAAGCGGGGAGGTGCTGTGTTGGATGGGGAATGGATTCAGTGGTCGACCGTCAACGGAGGTGATGGGAACAGTCCGGTCCAGTTTGATCTGGTGGAGGCGGAGTTGGGAGGCCAGGCCACAGTCCATAAAGTTCTCGGAGGCGCCTGAGTCCAGCAGCGCTTTGGTCTCCAAAGGTCCGCATGGGAGATGTAGGGTCACGGACAGCAGAAGCCGGCCGTCTGGTGGGGGTTCGGGAACAGGGCCAGGCGCTATTCCCCCAACGATCACCTGGCCTGGTCTTTTCCCGGCCTGACTGGGCACTGAGGAAGTCCGTGACCGGCGGATCCGCAGTAGGGACACAGGCCTTCCTTCCGGCGTCGCGCCTTCTCGGCGGGGGGTAAGTGGCCCAGCTGCATGGGTTCCTCCCCGGTAGCTCCGGGAAAAGGCGATGGTGGCGTGGCGGAATGATGGGGGGTGTCATGACCCGCGGTCCACGGGCAGGAGAAAACTCGTTGATCCATCTGCAGCGCCAACTCAGCCATTCCATCCAGCGTTGTTGGCAGCTGGCGCCCCACCAACTCGGCCCGTATATAGTCGGCCAGACCCTCTTTAAACACTGACCTGAGGGCTGGATCGTCCCACACCACCTTGGCTGCCAACGTCCGGAACTCCGACACGTAGTCCTGCACCGAGCGTCTGCCCTGACGCAGGCGGAGGAGTTGGGCTTCAGCGCCGATGTCACTGCTCGGAGGAGCAAAGGTCTTTCGAAGCTCCTTCACAAAGGTGGAGTAGTCCTGGCAGACAGGGGCCTTGTTGTGGTAGAGTGCAGCAGCCCACTCCAGGGCCCGTCCGGACAGCAGCGAGACCAGGTGAGCGACCTTGGCCCGGGAAGAGGCGTATTTTGACGGCTGACATTCGAACAACATGTCCAGTGTAGCAAGTAGGCCGTCCGGGCTGCCATCCACGCCATTCCAGCGGTCGGGGGTGCCGAAATGCAGTTCCTCCGGACCGCCGCGCCACTCTCTCTGGAGGGCGGTGAAGGAGGCAGACAGCTGCATAAGCATGTTGGACATGCTTTCCACCTTGGTGTTCAGGCAGTCTATTAGTCTATGGAGATTAGAGACATCGGCGCGGAGGCGAGCGACCTCCGCTGGGTCAAAAGGCTCAGTCATCCTGTCACGAGTTGTGACTTACCCCAGCTGGTGGGGGAGCAGCCGTTGGCGTCGGCCGTCGACGAGGATGGAGAGGAGAGGCGCTCCGAGCGGGAGCGGGAGTTGAGCTCCGGAGGGAGCGAAGCGGCTCGGGGAAGATAAACCAAAAGGTCCGGAATAACTTCCACAAGTCCAGAGGTTAAAATCCACCAATCCGGTGAGCCGGAGGGCTCGGAGAGTTCGGGAGGTGAGCTCCGGAGGGAGCGAGACGGCTCGGGGGAACGTCCTCGCGTCCGGAAAGCCGGCGGGCTTGAAGAAAGAGCATAAGCTCGAAAAGGGAGTGAGAAACAGTCCGATATCAGACGTAGAAATCCTTGATGACTGAGAGCGTCTGAGAGAGTCCTTCCGGCTTTTATGGATGACGTCGGTGACGGCGGAGGGTGGCGGAGGGCGCCGGAGGCGCGTGGCCTGACGGGAGATGGAGTCCGGAGGGAGGCTCCGGGAGTGGATGTGACAGACTGTTAGTGTCTGAGGGTCCAGATCTGAGACTGGGACATGAAAAACAACCATCTCTGTGATTTTTGTTGGACACAGTT
Source organism: Aphyosemion australe (assembly GCA_006937985.1). Lineage (NCBI taxonomy): Eukaryota > Metazoa > Chordata > Actinopteri > Cyprinodontiformes > Nothobranchiidae > Aphyosemion > Aphyosemion australe. The sequence continues at coordinate 207,126 of SSNS01000511.1, read as the reverse complement.
TGTAATTCACAAGTTAATGAAAATATTTATTAATATAATTTTCTCTAAAATGATTCTGCCTGACTATTCCACAAACTAAATAGAATCAGCACAAGTCAATGTGTTGATCAAACAGCCACGAACATAAAAACACACATTTAAACAAAATGTACACAAATATAACCCTTAATGAAGCAAAGCAACACAACACATAAACAGATGATAAATGACCCGCACTTGTAGAGCACCTTTCAGAGTCAGAGGACTCCAAAGCGCTTTACACTACAGTTCATTCACACACACATTCACACGCTGGTGGTGATGAGCTACATTGTAGCTACAGCTGCCCTGGCGCCGGTCCCTCCCATAGATATCATATATCACTAGATGCCTTGCCCGCGCTGTTCGTCAACTGGACGAACGTCCTTACACGGCGGCCATCTTACTAGCGACAGCTGCCCCCTTTCATAACATTGGTGTCAATGGCGCATGGACTACTTAAATAACTCTAACTTGCTCAAGTTTGTTATAAACGCCAGAGATGTGGCTGTAAAATATGACGGATTTGGCCCATTAATTTAAAAATGTTAAAGTATGTCCTATCAAGCCCATGTGGTATAAGGTTTGTAATAATGTAAAACGTTTGTAAATCCATTAATATTTCATCGAGTTAAGAGTGTTTTATGTGTAAGTTATCACTCACTCTCCATCTGCTACCATTGAGAGAGGAGCGTCTGCTGTCAATAGTAAGATGGCCGCCATGTAGGGACGCTGTCGACTCCCAGTTAAGGCATCTAGTGATGTATATGATATCTATGGTCCCTCCGACCACCACCATCAGGCAACGCGTGTTAAGTGTCTTGCCCAAGGACACAACAACAGTGACAGACTGAGCGGGACGCGAACCTGCGACCTCCCGAATGCAAGGCGGCCACTTAACTCATTCACTGCCAGCCGTTTTCTGATCAGAAAGCCCCTGGCTGCCAGCGTTTTTGAGCGTTTTTACTGTTTTTTGAAGAGTCACAGAACATTGTGCTCTATGATCATGTAAACGCCAAAACTACCAAAAGAAAGAGTAGACTCACTTCTTACATCAGGAAGAATCACCGTATTTCTAGTGTTATCCGTTCTGCATTTGATCACCTCAGCAATGTGACAATCTTGTTTTGGTCAGAAACTCATCAGAAATCAACCATTAACTTAAATTAAACTTGCTATAATAAACTTTGCTGATTATAAAAGTTAAATTGTCAAATGATTTCTGCACTTCATTTATGAATATACAGTATTTTCTTCTCTGACTGTGCGTCATCGGCCTCCTCCAGGAGCATGAGGTGCAATCCCACCATGGGCCTGATGTTCAGCCACAGGCTAGTCAGCTGTTAGTCCCTTTTTTCTGTCCTTCCTTTCTGTCCTACTTTCCAACAAGTATGGAGGATTCTGGGACCTGAGGATAGACACTCCTGCATCAGCTAACTGCCTGGAGATGATCATTTGCTCTGTGGATGCTGGAGATGTTTGGCTGTGCTTCAGAACCCAGTTGGAAAGGAGCCAGGTGGGTTTACCCGAGCCAACAACAGATGTGCTGCTGAGCAACAACAACAAACATACCGCATAAGCAAAGTATTCAAAATAGTGCCGCTTTAATTGTCCTGTGAGGATCATCACCATTTTGATTAAATCAGTCAGCTACACTTTATCTAACAGCAGTGAGAAATAAAACAAATCTCAAAGATGAAGAACATAAAACACAGGTTAGAGCTCTAAAACCTTTCACCTGAACGTTTGCTATTAAAACCTTTCATAACAGATCAAATTATTGATTTGATTAGGATTTTGTTTTGAAAAATATTTAAGCAGCTTTCAAAGAAAGTAAAAGTTATAATATCTTAGCTATATGCCTTTCATGACAGATGTTTTGATTTAAAAGATCAGGGGCTTCATTTATGAAGCTGCTTTTGCACACAACAGGGTCTGAAAATTGCGTAAGTTATTTTCAACACAAACTTTGAGTTTTATAAAAAAAATTGACAGGAAAATGTCTGCATCTATGAGCAAACTCTGACCCTGGTGTAAGAACACTGGAGACACGGAGGCTGGCAGCGCACCAGCTGAGACGGTGACATGGTGAATTTAAAACACATGATCAGACTTGGAGACCTCACAATAAAAACGTGACAAAAATAGGTTTTTATCATCTAAAGAACATGGCCAGAGTCCGCCCCATCCTCTCTCGGGCCAATACAGAGACACTGATGCATGCTTTTATAGCCAGTGGAATGGATTATTGTAACGCCCTGCTTTCTGGTCTTCCCGAAAAGAGCATCTTAAGTTTACAACTACTACAGAATTCGGCAGCACGTTTCCTGACGAAGACCAGGAGGCGGGAGCACATTACACCGGTCTTACAATCATTGCATTGGCTCCCCGTATGTTTCAGGATTGATTTTAAGATTCTCTTAATGGTTTTTAAAGGAGTCATCACCTGAAATTTTCACTTTTCCACTTGAAAAAATGTCTATAATGGCTTCCTGATGATTTTTCACTGGCTGAGAAGCCGATATTTAACATTGAAGCGTTTGTTTAATCTTGCCTTCTTCAACCAGCTCACATGCACCCTACGAGCACGCGCACTCTAAAACGAGATTAGCCTATATGTCGACAAAGGCCAAATATAAACAAATATGAACCAGCAGCGAACAAACCAGCACAACAAAGCTCATTTCATTACGTGAAACGCATAAATTATGTCTTACCGTTGACGACTCATGTTATAATCCGTGTTATGGGAAACAAAACGCTGATCGGTGTGTGTATTCCATCTTCACAACAGAATAAGAGCCGATGCCTGGCTGTTAGCTTGCTTTGTCCCAACTCAACAACAAACGAGGGCGCCATTACACACGAGGTGAGGCTCGCGCTCGTAACATTATTACAGTAATATATTTTACATTACAGTTGTTTTACTATTTTTTTTAATTATTCATCAACTTTTTATCTTTCTTAATTATTTCTATTCTATTACCATTATTAATTGTACTTTATTTTTTTATTACTTTCATCCAGTGTTTCCTCTGGGGGGGCCCTCTGCCCCAGGAACGTCATTTGACTACGACACCCTTTTCCAGACCAGTTGACCGGATGCTCCCGGGACAGATCACTCCACTGATGACGTTTCCCGGCTTTGTGGTTTATTGGAACTCAGCCTAACGCCAAAATGTCTTGTATTCTTGACGTGTGTGTGTGTGTGTGTGTGTGTGTGTAGGGGGGGATGGGGTTGGCTGGGAGGGGTGGGTATGAGGGTAATATGGGGTTATTTGAATCTGTATTGCACTTTGAGTCACTTTCAGTGTATGAAAAGTGCATTATAAATAAAATTTGATTGATTGATTGATTGATTGATTGATTGATTGATTGATTGATTGATTGATTGATTGATTGATTGATTGATTGATTGATTGAAGAACGCTTGTGTTGAACAAAGTAGGACTGATGCTTTTCTGAAGGTGGAACCACATCCATCAGTATGAGCATCAGGTTCTGGATAAAAAGGTCAAGTAGATGAAGAAGACCCTGATGTCTGCACAAGCAGTCTGCAGTAATTCACTACATCCTCTCCAACTGCTCATTGCATCAGAATCAGGTTTACTGCCATGTTCATGAGAACGAATTTTTTATCTTGATGCACTGGTGTAGAAATGTTCACATATAAAGAAGAAAATATGATAGACATAATTTCCTTTGAACAATAATTATACATATGCATGAGGATATAAATGAATAAAAGGTTTACATGTCCTTATTTCCTGAGTTTCTTCTGGGGATTTTTCCAGGCACTAGTTTCATTCCACTGCTTGGCATTTATGGCTCAAGTTAATGGATTGTTTGGTCCTGGCATGTAATCAATCTGCCATTCTCATCAGTGCAGGGCACTTATTTGGGAGTCTGAGAAGAAACAAATAGGAAATTGCAATCACCTTAGAGTGACGTTTTTGGGAATCTGCTCCCTCTCATTCTTTCTTCACCACTTTGCTTGATAGCACTGCTCCTATACACTTATATCAAATGAAACAAAGCAGAGCTGTATCACTTCAATCACAAAAGCAGACAAATGACTATATTCCTCCAGCTCCGAGGATGGAAATTTAATCAGTTCAAAGCACATTGGAGGATTTATTTGAAGGCTTTTCGCTGCTGTTCAACGTTTGTCAACAGAAATGTTGCATGATGTGAGGATGGATTGTGTAGTGGTTCTTTAAGGTCGGGACACCACGGACAGACTCCGGTCAGAGAATCTTTAATCAATTTATTTGATGAACTGGTGTGGTCTACATTAGAAAGAGAATATAACATTACGGTATAAGAGAAATACCCCAAAGGAAATAGTTTTACAACACCAAGCAGCGTGTATTTGAACAAACTAATAACATACATCACCCGAACACAAAGGCTAATAGACACTAATTAGTCTTAACGACATGAAACAACACAAACTAAACAGGATAGCACAAATTAAACATAATGAAACTTACTTTTTCACTCCTAGAACGCACACTGGACAACAAAATGAGGTAAATCCCTGTATTATGTAAGCAGGCTGCAGTGTAATGGGCTCGGCACACGGGAGGCGACAAACGACTGTGATCAGCGAAACTCATCGCTATCGCTTTTATAACCTGACACACAGGAGGCGGCAGCAGCCAGCAACAAAAGCCAGCGACGCCTCTGTTCCAGGGCAAATAGCGAGTCTTCCGTTGTTTTGATTGGCCGTCAGATTGGAGGGAATTTTGGGTTCTTAAAGCAGTTCAGAGTTGAAACAGCGGTAGATGTGAAGTCTCACAAGGTTTTGCTGGAGTTAAGGGAAGTCTTGTAAAGCTCTGGGACATCCGACACGGCAAGTATTAACTTTTCCTCCATGTTTACCCGGAGATGTACTGAGAAGCATCCTGTCCCCTCATTGGTCAGTCAATAAAACCTCCGCTGATTGGTCCTTGTCCGAGCGACAGCAATGAAAAGTTGAAAATTTTCAACTTTCTGGGATCACGTTGCTGGCTCGCGTGTGCACGACACATGCACGAGCGCAAAATTTCACATGCACGTTTTCGCATTTCACTTAGCAGGAGGGAGACCCGCGATTATCGCTTTGTCGCGCTTGTCTCATTGAAAATGAATGGAGGAGAGGTGATGTCGCCTCCCGTGTATCGAGCCCATAAGACCACACTGAATGGAGCAGCTGAAGCTTGTGTCAGCTCCAGCGATGAGCGGGTAAGGTTTTCGGACAAAGCCGCACCCAACTGACCACTGGGCAGTTGAGATACAGGGAGAAAGCCTATCATTTATAATCCTTTCCATCATCAGTATCCTCAAGAGCTGGAAGTGGGATGAGCCATCCAACAGGGCGCACATAGGTACGATCTTTAACTTGGTTGCTAGCAGTCTGGATTTGCTTGTCTTTTCCGGGGTACGTCTGTGTTATCTGACCTACAAGCCATGATGCTCAATGGAGCTGTGGATCCATTATTAGGAATACTTGGCCAGTAAATAGCGTTTTACCATCCTTCCTCCATTTACTATGCTCCTGTAGGCCTGGTAGATAGTGTCTGATGATAGATGACCAGAAGTGGTCAGCCAAGGCTTGGCTATGCCTCCAGTGTCTTCTTCCTAAAGCATTAGGATCATAAATGGCTTGAGGAAGTGATGAGTCATGTTGTCCCATAAAGAGGAGTAGGTGTAACCGAGTCCAAGTCTGAGGAATCAGAAGACAGATAACCCAGGGGCTTTGAGTTCATTATACCTTCAACTTCCACAAGAACTGTCATCAGCCCTTTTTATGAGACACATCATGCCGGCAAATCAGTGTAATATTGCCACAATGGTGTGTCTTATGAACGCGCCATGGCGGCATGACGTTGCAGGAATTTTGCGGCATTCATGCCGCCACGCTTGATAGTAATATTGCGGCTTCACCGGTCTTATAAACGCACATTAAGCCTTGGCGCAAAAGAGGGTGGTGCCATGATCACGTGATGAATTAATGCCGAGCTCCGGCTGGGAACTATATTGAAAATGAAAGTAAACACGGGCATAAGTTTCGTTTTGTAAACAGAATCAGCTGAGATGGTAAACTGGAGCGATGCAGAGCGCCGGGAGCTTTTCTCCGTTGGATCTGCAGCTCAGATCATCTGACAGCTTACAGGGACTGTAGAGGACAGACGCCTGTAGCTGCTTGTGAAAAAAACTTAACGAGCGCAGCTCGATCGCAATAGAAAGCAAATTATGTGCAAGATACACGAAAGTCTGTGACAGCGCAGAGACCGCCCCCATACCTCCTTTATATCGCCATCGCGTAATCTTTTACAAAAAGGACATGATTGCACCACATTACCGCCACAGTCTGAGCTCTTATAAACTACCTTAGGCTCCCTAATGCCACTTCAGTGTTGCATCAAATTGTCGGCATTGTTTTATAAAAGAGGCTAAGAATACAGTCTCTGGGACTGTCTAATCCTGGAGAATGACCCTCAATGCAGTCTTAATCAATTTTACTTCCCTTTCCCATATTCCACCAAAGTGCGGTGCACTTGGAGGATTGAAGTGGAAGGATATCTGTTGCTCTGCAAGTGTGTCCCTCAGTTGTGGTGCCATGGTAGCGAATGCCTCTCGTAGCTCCCGCTCTCCACCAACAAAGTTAGTACAATTGTCCATAAGAAGTTCAAATGGCTTGCCATGACCATACTCGCCAACCCTCCCAAATTTTCCGGGAAACTCCCGAATTTCAGCACCCCTCCCGAAAATCTCCCGGGGCCACCATTCTCCCGAATTTCTCCCGATTTCCACCCGGCTGGACAACATTGTAATTTCTGCCTAAGTAACACCGCTGCTGCTGTCTGTGTTCCAGCGGCAGCGCGCATGCTGCTCAGCAAACCATCTTCAGCAGCTTCCAGCACAAACGTAGCACTAACCATTCGTGGGTGGGAAGCTAACTTCACTCAGCTCTGCTCTGCACCTCCTGCTGCGGGAGCGCGCAGCCGCTTATCGATGAAGTAAATGATTAGAACTAAGACCGCTGAGGCTAAATTAAAATATTCGCGTTATTAACACGTTTCTTATCAGTGAAAAAGCCACGACTTTGGGCAGATAAATGAAATAATTGACGGTTTTTAACACGGTTAAGACGAATGTTTTAAAGTCAATTACGTTCTCTGCTGCCTGGTTCCTAATAACGGATCACATTCCTGCTTTTTAAACTAACAGCATAACAGTTTAAGCCCATCTAAAGGTTTATGAGCATCACTGTTGATACTCAAGAGCAGAACTAAGTTATTAAACTCTGTGGGCTCATGAAACTCACAACACTGCAGGTCTGTGGAAAAACATTGCTGCATCTTAACAGGTGGATTTGGCCAAAATATACATTTAAAGACACTAAGTTGGAAGTCTGATAAATCAAATAGGCTAAAAAAAATTTGTTCTTGTATTTCTATTTAAATAATGTGTAGAATAGACTGTACGCTCCCTAAGTGTCCATTCTGTTAAGGAAAGAAAATCATAAAATTCTTTTGTGAAAATCTACTGAATCAAAGGAGATGAAACAATCAATATAAATGCTATATGGGCCCCATTTACAACTTAGTGTAAACAGGGCATCAATAAATTATCTACAGTATAGTGATTATCAATAAAGTAAAAAAATTATATACCAGTCTGGGGATTATTGTTTAACTGGACAAAATCTGGGGCAGCTAAGATTGTGTCCCATCTCCTTTAGCCCTAATGTTTTATAATTATTATGTCAAATACATTTTTTTTAACGTGTGGGTGTATATGTATATGACACCACCCCACCCCCCGGCCCTTTTGAATGTCTCCCTAATTCTGAGGTCTCAAGGTTGGCAAGTATGGCCATGACGGGAGATGTATCGTCTCAGCAACATCAAAAAGGCATCGGTCTAAATGCACCAAGCATTTGGTCATGCATTTATAGATGATTTCTCACCCCTTTCCATGCGACACCCAATCCTTACTTGGAATGGCTCGAAACAATCCACTCCAGTCGAGTAAAAGGGAGGTTTCTGAAGTCGGAGCCGTGATGGTGGGTCAGCCATCTTAGGAATGTCAGGTTTTGCCTTCCATCTGCGACACATCATATATGAATGTTGGTGTTTTCTTATGACCTCTCTGCCTCTCAGAATCCAATATCTGTGCCTGAGTTTGGAAAGAACCCTTTTTGGCCCAGGGTGCAGTAATGACTCATTGGTTTCTTATATGATTAGCTTTGTCACAAGGTGGCTTGGATCCAGGATGATGGGGTTACACGGCCAAAATGGCAGTGGTGGGAACCACCTTTTTTGCCTCATACGCCCAAAACAAGCATAAATGGGCTCGGTTTGTCCAGGATTTATTACCAATGTCTGTAGACGCCCTATTGGGCGCTGGAGAGTATAACAGCGTCGCTGCCATATTGGATGGGTCCCTCACTCTCCAAACTCAACTGGGGACTACACAGAGTGAGCAACTACGCTAATTTTTTTTCCACAGTTGCAACAACCGGCGCACCATTGAAAACAGATCACATGGGACCTTTCTGGGACTTTTCTAGCCTACCTGTTGGGATTATATACACTACCGGTCAAAAGTTTTAGAACGCCCCAATTTTTCCAGTTATTTATTGCAGTTTAAGACATTCAAGTCCAATGAATAGCGGAGATAAGCTCATAGAGTGCTGCATCGCTCCAGTTTACCATCTCAGCTGGTTCTGTTTACAAAAGCGAATCGTACGCACGTGTTTACTTTCATTTTCAATATAGTTTCCAGCTGGTGCTCTGCATTAATTCATCACGTGATCATGACACCACCCTCTGTTGCGCCAAGGCGTAATGTGCATTCAAAAGTCCGGCGTTACGGTAATATCACTACCAAGTATGGCGGCAAATGCTGCAAAATTCACCATGCCGCCATAGCGTGTTCATAAGACACACCGTTGTGGCAATATTACGCTAAATTGCCGGCATGGTGTGTCTTATAAAAAGGGACTTCAGTGTAATAAGTGGGTTAAGGCTTTTTTTGCTTTGTATCAAAGACATTAGTATTAGTAACATCGGTAGAATCCCCTCCTAGTGAGTTGAGATGCGTCATGTACACTCTGTCATTTCTTTGTCAATAGTCTATGATTAAACTGATTAATCTATTCAGAAAAAAAACCCTGCAAGGCAGACGGTGTCTCCCCCTCCAGATTGAGAAACTGCGCAGATGAGCTGACCCCAGTCTTCACAGACATTTTCAACACCTCTCTGGATTCATGTCACAGGCCAACCTGCTTCAAAACCACTATAGTCCCAGTTCCCAAGAAGCCAAGGACCTCTGAACTCAATGACTACAGACCTGTGGCCCTGACATCAGTCATGCAGTCATTTGAGCTCCTGGTTCTGTCCCACCTCAAAGACATCACAGCCCCCCTTCTGGACCCCCTGCAGTTTGCCTACAGAGCCAACAGATTTGTGGAAGATGCAGTCAACCTAGCTCTCCACTTCACCCTGCAGCATCTTGACTCCTCAGGAACCTATGCAAGGATCCTTTTTGTGAATTTCAGCTCGGTCTTCAACACGGTCTGCCCAGCTCGTCTATAGGAGAAGATTATCCTGCTTAACAAGCTCGACCCCATCTGCCGGTGGATCGCTGACTTCCTGACGGATAGGCGACAGCACATAAGAAGGAATGTCTCAGACACTCGGACCACCAACATTGGCACCCCCCAAGGCTGAGTCGTCTCCCCTCTGCTATTCTCCTTCTACACCAACGGATGCACCTCCAACCACCAGTCTGTGAAACTGGTCATGTTTGCAGATGACACCACCCTCATCGACCTCATCTCAGACAGGGATGAGATTGCCTAGAGGAGGGAGGTGGAATGTCTGGCACTCTGGTGCAGAAACAACAACATGGAGCTGAATGCCCAGAAGACAGTGGAGATGATTGTGGACTTCTGGAGAATGTCAGCTCCACTGTCCCCCAAAACCCTGACTCCTTCCGCTTTCTTGGGTCCACCATCACCCACGACCTCAAATGGGAGTCCATCAGTTCCCTCATCAAAAATGCCCAGCTGAGGATGTTCTTCCTCTGACAGCTAAAGAAACTCAGAATGCCAACCATGATGATAGTCCAATTCTACACATCCATCATTGAGTTCATCCTCACCTCCGCTATCACTGTGTGGTACGTGGGGGCTGCTGTGAGGGACAAACACAGACTACAGAATGTTGTGTGCTCAGAAGAAAAGGTGATCGGCTGTAGTCTTTTTTAAACATCTTTTGTAAGTTCATTCTGTGTAATCCAAGGGGTTAAAATGAAGCCAACTGGACTTCTTTGGTTTCTTGAAGACGTTTCGCTTTTCATCCGAGGAGCTTTGTCAATTCTGACTGGAATATGGGAGGGTCGATCTTATAAAATGTAGCTGTCTATTGTTGCTCAATGAGCAGCATCTGCCTGTGAATTCATTCTGTGTATCTCTTTTACTTGCATCATGGTTCTTTTTTAACACAGAGAAATAGCTGTTTTTACCTTTTTTGCTGACGTTTTGACTAAACAGCTATACAGCTGTCTTCCTCAGAGCTTAGCCGCTGCTGGCGGCGTCACTCCCTTTTCCGTTTGTCCACAGGCAGCAGAGGACTGTGTTGCTGCCCGCGCTCTCCTCGCCGATGACGCAGTCCCATGTGTAGACCCCATCGTCTCTGTTCATGGTTCTGTGTCCACAAGCAGAACTTAGAAATAATGTTGGGATATTAAAGAACAGCAAGATACAACACAGCAAGATTACAAAAGAAGAAAGAACAGCCATGACAGCACTATCTAAAATGAACACATCATTATTCTACCAGCAGATAAAGGAAGAACCACAGTAATAATGGACAAAGAAAAATACAAACAACAGATGGAACAGATGCTACAGGACAGAAATACATACAAAACCCTAAAAAAAGATCCAACAGAAGACATTACGAAAAACATGAAAAAATTACTGAAACCACTACAAGAAAAAGGCAAAATAACAAAGAAAATGGACAAACACTGGATTCCAACAGCATAGTCCCAAGAATCTATGGAACACCAAAAATACACAAACAGAACACCCCACTTAGACCAATAGTAGACAGTATAGGCACACCGACATATAACATGGCAAAAGAAATCAGCAAAATCATCAGCCCACTATTAGGTAACACATTGCAAGAACAGCACAGAACTAGCAAAAGAACTAAAAACGACTACAATAGGAGACAACGACATACTAATCTCACACGATGATCCCTGTTCACAAAAACACCAACCCAAAAAACCATTGACATAGTAGTAAACAGAATCAGACAAGACAAAACCTTACACAAAAGAACGAACCTCACAACAGACAACATAGCACAACTGATAACACTGGTAGCAAACTCCCCATACTTCACATACGACGGAACAATATACAAACAACTGAAAGGCTTCGCCATGGGTAACCCGTTGTCAGCCACCCTTTGCGAGTTATCCATGGAGGATTTAGAACAAAAAGCTATAGCCACTGCCCTCCCACACTGCAAAATAAAACTATGGAAACGTTATGTGGACGACATACTAGAAATCATACCAAAAGGACAAATGGAGACACTACCAGAACACCTGAACAATATAGACGACACAAACAACATAAAATGTACACATGAGGAAGAAATAGAAGAAAGCATAACATCCATGGACATGAAAATAAACAGACAAAAAGATGGGACCCTGAATATAAACATATACAGAAAACCAACACATACAGACCAATATTTATTATGAACATCAGAACACCCTACCATACATAAAATGTCAGTGATCAGAACATTATACCACCGAGCAAACATCATAACAGAAGAACGAGACCAAAAACAAGAGGACAAATATATACAAAACGCATTAAAAACCTGCAGATACCCGACATGGGCAATAAACAAAGGCAAACAACAACAGAAAGAAAAGAACAACCACAAAACAAGAACCAAAACCAGTGATAACCCTTCCATACATCAAAGGAATACCAGAAAAAATAACAGCAATGATGAAAAAACATAACATAAACACACCAACAAAACCATATACAAAACACTAGTACATCCAAAAGACAAGATACCAACAGGACATAAGTGTGGAGTCATGTATGAAATCCCATGCAAACTGCACAATAAAACATACATAGGAGAAACCGGACGCCAATTCAACACGCTAACAATATAACATAGAAAGGAAGACAAGACACACAAGAGCAGCGAAACAAGAAGCAGGAAATACAATAAAAAATCAGCTGTAACAGACCACTGCACAAGAGAAAATCATAAAATGGACTGGGACAGAACAAGGATCATAAACTCCAAACAACCAAAATACAAATGTCTTCCTCCTCTTCCAAGGAAGCGATAGAAATAAGGAGACGTGGACACACAACCATGAACAGAGACGATGGGGTCTACACACTGGATCACGCATGGGGCTTTCTCTGTGTTAAAAAACAACCATGATGAAAATCGGCTGTAGCCTTCCATTGATCCATGACCTGCACACTTCCAGGGCTCTGAGGCCTGCAGGTCGCATCACAGCTCACACATCTCCTCCTGGCCATGGTCTGTTCAAACCACTCCCTTAGGGCAGGAGGTTCAGTTTGGTCTGGGCAAGAACCTCATGCCACAAGAACAGCTTCTTCCCTGCTGCTGTAGGTTTGCTGAACACCAGAAAACCATTTTAACCATACGGGTCTGAACTCGTCACCCACTGTTTCTTTCCCAGCCTCTTACGTTTCTTTTTTATGTTCTATGTTTATTATGCATAATCTCTTTTATTTGATGCATCTGTGTGTCTGCACTGTTCTACCGAACCGAATTCCTGGTAACGTGAGTCTCACTCACATACTTGGCAATAAAGCTGATTCTGATTAAACCAGAAGAAAAACTCTTTTTTCTCCTTTGTTCTAATTTAACAGACAAATCTGGTAATTTGCCTTATTCCTTTCATCTGTGCCTGAAATGTTTTGATTGTGACACCAAGTAGCAACATGAGAAACTAAAATTATATTTGGCACTTGAACTGGAAACAAACAATAACATTTATCTCAAAATGGAATTTAAAACCTGTTTATTTTTTCATTAATATTAATTTGTGTCTTTGTAATCTCTCCAGGTAGGATGCCCACATCCAAAAACAGATGGTCTTCATTACAGTGTGGTTTAAACAGCACACCTTGCTTTAGGCTGCTCAGGAAACAGGAATCTATTTACAGAATAACCACAACAACAAAGCTATTAAAAGTTGTAGTATGAGCAACAGTACAACAGGGTCAGAGGAGATAATGTAATTACACAACAGTAAAAACATCTCTGTTCAGTTGAAGAAGTTGACAACCTGGCTGGAAGTGTTCTCTTCCTGCAGGCTCTGGTATTCTCATGTAGATCTATGATCTCTTCACAGGGAGGGAGCCTAAAGCTGATCAATGCCCTCCACTGAAAACAATCTGATTCTGCTTTAAAAGACCATTAAAGCAGTTTACAGCACTTCTTCAAAGGGTCACCAAGTTAATAAATGTTCCAATTGAATGAATTAATGAGAATTTTCACAGCTTGATCAAGAATGGGCTGCATGTTCTTAGCATGATGAAACATTTCTATGAAACCATTTTAATCAGCTTTTAGGATTTGAGTTTTTGAGCAAAACTCATGACACTGAACTTATCGTAAAAAATGTGATTTTACAATGATGATTGTGATTGTTACAATTTTCATGAAATAAAGTAACGGCTGTCTAAAACCTACAAGAACACAATTCATTTTAAGATGCATACATGTTTTAGTTTTGGTTTGATAATTAAGCCAGTCTCACATTTACTGTGGGATTCCGTCAACCACCAATAAACATTACAGCACTTCATCCACAATCACACTATGTCAATCAGTGATCAAGGACACTTGAATCCATCCCATTAATAAAATGATTAATCATATTGTTCTTGTTATGTTCTTCATCTCCATTGGTTTTTCTTGTTTTAACACAGTATAATGATGTTACATTTACCTTTAATTACTGACGGTTTCGGCGACTACTGTCGCCATCTTCAGAGTCACGCCGACTTGACGGCGTCACTTCCGCTGTTTATTTCGCCCCTTACTGCCTGCAAATAAACAGCGGAAGTGACGCCGTCAAGTCGGCGTGACTCTGAAGATGGCGACAGTAGTCGCCGAAACTGTCAGTAATTAAAGGTAAATGTAACATCATTATACTGTGTTAAAACAAGAAAAACCAATGGAGATTAATCATATTGGTTCGCTCCCCCTACGGTCCACATTGACCCCTGCCACCGTTCCACTGAGTTCAGATCAGTGGAAACACTTCAGTTTACAAGGGTTGTAATTAGCAGGGCTGTGCAGCAGAGGTGCCTCTAGATGGAGGCCACTGATAGGGTGGGGGGGGGGTGGATGGGTCAGCACATGAAAACAAATGTTAATGTATAAAGAGATATATGGCTCTTGCCATAAATAGACTTGTTAACAAAATCTAAAGGAATCCCTTCCTGATAGTCCTATTTTTGTGCCTTGTGAAATGGGAGTCAAGAAATTTATAATCACGTTACTGGGAAAAAACAGGAAAAGTAATCAACGGGAGTGGGTAAGAGTGGGAATAAAAATAAATTTAGATTCCCGTTCAATATGAAACGAGTTTCTTTTAAAGTGCCGTTTTAATTTACATTTAGTTCTGTCTGACCTTTTTGACTACAGTCATTGCACATGTCGGACATTACTGACGTTCCTCTTAATTTGACAAAAAAGAATCTTCCTGAAAATCACAAACTGCAGACTGTTGATAATTTGCTCTGATTCCATGACACAGACTTTTTTTTTAATAATCTATCAGAGATTGTCTCTGGTTTCTGCAGCAGCAGCTGCAGGAGCGCTTCTTCTGAGCATCTTAATTGATCTGCGCAATGTGCAGCGCGCCGGGAGCTTTAATTAAAGCTGTATTATAAACACGAGGAAACTTAAGATCATTTGTTATTATTGTGATGTTTGTGCTGATCTAAAACACCAGACAGAATGAGTTTTGTCCTTAACAACAGTTTATTAGAGTAGTTTAACAAACAGCTGAGATAAAACCACATCTCCAACTTTCAGTTTCATTTATACAGTCGATGGTTTCACTTCAACCAGCCGCCGCCTCTCTTAAAGGAACAGTAACAGTAGACTACAATAGCACTCACTAACCATTACAACATTTAGAACTAGTGTCATATATACTCTGTTGTTTCTGGTGTTTCATAATAAATTCTAATATGATCTCTAATAATTTCCTGATAAACTGTTGGTTTATTTTCTAAGCAGAGGGACTGTCTAACCCTCGTTTTCTGAATTTGGCAGAAAATCACATTTATGGTTCTTTTTTAAAATGATGTCAACAGATTATTGTCACAATGAAAATATGTATAACATGTAAAGGTCAGAGGTCACTACAGAACCCAGTTTTAAATAGATACAAATCTGAAGCCCGTGAGGACATTGTCCTACGTGGTTCAAAAATGTCCTGCAGCGTTTTTACAAACACTGGTCACTGACTAGCAGCTGATTTGTCACTATAAGTCACATGACCAGTGCTGAACTTCATCTCTCAATATGCAGCCACGAGCCACCACATTTGACAATATGGACAGAAACAAAGATGAGTTGGAGGAGTGAATTAACGGGAAAATACCTGCATCACCATGGAAACGCTGTCAGGGATCTGAAACTTTACAGTTTTCTGGGAGTTGTCAGTGATGGAGTGGAAACACCTTACACCTTTGGGATTGTTTTTTGGTTTGTTTAGATTCACCACCTTAAAAAACACCTGCTGGGAGTGTGAGGGAGCGGGAATCATGTTATTGGGATTGGGAGGGAATTTTAGTTTTCCTTGCTTTCTGGGATTGGGACAAGAGGATTTTTTTTACAATGGGAGTGGGTTGGGAAAGTAAATAAAATCCACTCCCGTGTCAACCTCTAGTGGCCACCCCAAGTGGTGCAAGTCAGGAATTTGCAAAAAAATAGAAAGAGAGTCTTCCAAGATGGCGGCTAGCGCTTAACTCGCATGATGGAGCTCCTGACCGGAAGTCTTTTTAAAAGTGATTTTTAGCCAGAAATTTGTAAAACACTTGACGCCTAATGCTTAATTTTAGTGTTGACGTTCATTGTGGTTCTTGAATAGGTTGATAGAATGGCAACCAATGCTAAAAAAAAGCAAGATTGCACTGCAACCCAGGAAATAGACGCATCCTTGAGAAGAGTGGCAGCTGATGCATTTTCGGCCTCTATGGACCTGCTGATGCTGGATTCTGGGCCTGATAAGTTGGCTCTGTTGAACCTGAAAAATGTAAGAAGATATAATCAGAGAATTCTCTGAGATGTTTGAGACTAAACTGAGCGGTACCATTGTGGAAGATCTCAACTTTATTAAAGAAGAAGAAACTATCTTTTATATAGCGCCTCTCAAGTTATCTATGGTTGGTTAGTTGCTTAGTAGTTGCAGCTTCGGTGGCTAGCAGGTACTAACTCACTTACACATGTGATTTAACCAACATATACACAATTAAAAAGGTAAAAGGCTCTATATACATCTATATTGAAACTTAACATTACTATGATGGGCGGGACATAAACAGGGCGCATAAGCAGGGGGTGGGCTCTGGTCAGCCACAGTCATCATCATCATCAGCCTTTATTTATAAAGCACTTTCTTACATTGGCCATGCCCAAAGTGCTGTACATGACACAGTAAAAACACATCAACCACAAACAATTAAAAACGAAATCAAAAGAACATAAAAAAGAGAGTAAAAAAATAAAAACTGTCACATCCAGATAACTGCAGCTAGGGAAAATAAAATACACAGAATAAACACGACCTGCTCTAACTCTTTAAAAAAGCCAAATAATAAAAATGGGTCTTCAATCTACTCTTAAAAACATTCAGTGATGGGGCTTGCCTGACCACCAGTGGCAGGTCATTCCATAATTTAGGTCCCATAAATAAAAATGCTTGCTCTCCTCTGGTGACCCGATTTACTTTCGGAACTACTAATAAATCCATTGTAGCGGACCTAAGTGGACGTGATGGAACATACCGGGCAGTTCCCAATAATGATTTAAAAACAAAAACAAGAATCTTAAAATAAATCCTAAAACGAACGGGCAGCCAATGCAAGGCTGCCAGTATGGGAGTGATATGATCCCTTCTTCTGGCCCCCACCAAAAACCTTGCAACCGAATTTTGGACCAGTTATAATTTAGACGAGGATTGATTAATTCCAGCATAAAGAGAATTACAGTAATCCAGACATGTAGTAATGAATGCATGGATTACTGTTTCTAAGTGGTCACGCGATAGAAATGGTTTCAGTCTTGCTATACGACGCAGGTGAAAAAAACAAGATCAGTCATATAGAACAAGTCTGTACCATTTAACCGTTTTCTTTGACTAAGGAAGGACAGTGTCCTCGTAAGGAAGGTGAAAAGATTATCCAAGGTCTCAGCTTGTGCTTCTGGTGTCATTGTTTCCTCAGCCGCCACCGGAGCAACAACAGCTGTCGATTCAGCCGCCAATTTTCCACAATCAATTTCTGACGGGAAAAGATAATCCAAGGTCTCAGATCGTGCCTCCGCTGTCTTTGTTTCCTCAGCCGCCGCTGGAACAACAGCCACAGATTCAGCCACCAATTTCCCAGAATCACTTTCCTGGCGAGATAGCAATGCTGCTATCAAAGCTAATGTTTTGAGAATGCAAGAGGAACAATGATCCTGCTCCATCTCTGTTCAGTGGTTTAAAAGAACCTGTTACCTTTGCGATTTTCTTGAGCACCTCTTTGACGCGTTCCCATTTTTCTTTCTTTTTCTTTCTCTTCAGCGCTCCACTGTTACTGTATAATTTCTGTTGTCTGCCATTATGAAAAACTCACTAACGTTCCTTCCTCCCCACTGCTCATTTTATGTAGTCTGGGGCCCGGTGATCACACGCCAAGACGTAAGATGCGTGAAACTTATAATAAGCATTCATAACAGACGTTTGCCAAAACAAATCACAACACTTTTCAGGTACATGGTAACATCTTGTTAGTGAATGGTAAAATTAGGGCATTCTGATACTATTCAATTGCAAAAATAAACTTAATGGTTAGATCAGGGGCAGGGCCTCCTGTGCGCCGGGGCCCAGGGCTGCAGCCCATGTAAGCCCATGCGAAAGTCCTGGGCTGTCAGTGAGAGAACAGGGAGCAAATTAATAAATAAATGTGGTTGAGAGTCTCCAAAAACAACACAGCACATGCCCACCTTTGTTTATCTTATTAAGGAAGACACCATGGACTTTTCTGTGCGTCTTTTGCGCTGACCATGTGCTCTGGGATTTCCTCATTCCTGAGAAGTCTGTGTCCGGAACAAAAACCACTCATACAATCCCAAACTGACACGGCCGAGCCCCGACCGTACTGACCCAGATATAAAAGTGGGTTTAGACAGTCGCTTAAACAGGTTATTGGCAAAAAAAGTTGATTTAGGTGTTACTCGCTCTTTAAGAGCCGAGCTGTGGAATACTTCCGCAGAGCTCTGGTCGGACGTGGAACAGGTCAGGTCAAGCATAACGGAGGTAAAAGATAGACTGTCCATCTGGTCTGATCAAGTTATCTCCCTGTGGAGTGCAATAGAAGAAAGGAAAAGGACATTACAGAACTTCGAGCTAAATACGAGGATCTTGAAGGTTGGTTGAGAAGATGCAATATTCAGATTCTTAGAATTCCTGAGGCTCCTGGGGCCTCATTTATCAACCGTACTTACGAACAGATCTGTGCGTATTTTGTGCGTGGGAACAATTTTACGCATTGTGTGGTATTTACCAATTTTTAATTGTGCGTGAAAACGTTCCTAAATATAAGAACAGCTGTGACCATGCGTAGGAACAGCGTCTAGTGGCAGAACGAGGGAACTGCAATTCTGAAGGTCTCAGTCATTCACACGTGTTTCTCATCCGCAAATCATATTTACCCAATAAATAATTATGTCGGTGGAAAAACAGCTTTGTCGCTTAATTGGTGTTAGAACCTATAAAAACACCTGCGACCGACGGGAATAAAACATTGTAGAATGGCTGATCTTGCTTTATTGCAGTGGTTCTCAATTAGTGGGGCGCGCCCCCCTTGGGGGGCGCGGGAGAAGAGCTGGGTGGGCGCAGCGAACGCACCCGACCCCCCCCCACCACCCACCCCCACCCCGCTTAGAGCTTCCCCGACGGAGAATACAAGGGTATTCCAACCTCCACTGTCAGTCCAATAAATGAGGATCAGACTGATTTGTGAACACAGAAAAAGTCCAAACATGAATTTTATTTAATGGAAAGGCAGTGCATGTGTTAGATGGACAGGAAATGTAGATTTTTCTTACTTTTTGTTTCACTTTATATTTGTTGTTTGTTAGAGTGACATATAAACGGCCTGAATTAAACAAGGTTATGTTAAAAAGAAGCCTCATCTTTGTTTCCCTGCGGTGCCCACCATAGTGGTATTTTATTTAAATAAAATGTTTTTTAACATAACTTCCTTTCTTTCATATATGAGAAATTGAAAGAATCGCTGCTGCATTTGGACACGCTAAGGTGGGCGCATTTGCTCGCAGCCAGAGGCCGCATGATCCATTTTCCCTTCACTTTCATTTTAAAAATAATAATAAACATTCAATAAAACCGTTAAATATCCATTCATTTTAATTAATATTTAGTCCAAACAAGCTGACCAGAGTGCCCCAGTAACATAGAAACAATGCAATTAAACAATTTCACTTAAATTATCAACATTTCACCTGCTGCGCCCGAACGCACATTCCTTCTGCTCCGGCGTAAACCTGATGGTCACCTTTTACTTTTTGTTCTTTATAAAACACAGATAGATCTTTCTTTACCTTATTGTGCTGACGTTTCGATCGTCGCTGCGATCTTCATCAAAAAAAAAAAGCTGATGGTCACCTGCTTGTGCGTAATCAGATGTCTCTATGGAGCTGCTGAAGAGGCTAACGAGGTTCTGGACTTTTGCCTCAGACAGACTCGTGGCAAGCCACGGCAGTTTTATTTATACAGCGCATTTCCTACCCGAAGGCAACTCAAAGCGCTTCATGGCTCATGGCTGTTAAAATGTTCTGATGATTCAGCGCTCTGCTGACACGCTGGATCCAAAGCAGCTACTGGAGTAACGAGTTCTACTTCAGCCAGAGTTTTAAAGTCAGGAAACATTTCTCCAAATAAAATAACCAGAAGTCTACCAGACTCTAAAAGAAGGGTTTCCACTTTCCAGATCTAGAAGCTCTCGACATTTGCGCTCTTGTGCACAAGTCTGTCAGATGTGCTCTGAGCTCCTATTGCGCGCCGCTTGTGCGCACTGCCAGATGCGGAGAATAACACAGACGCTCTGATGGAAACCGGTGAAAGGCTCAGCCGATCATGGATGGTTGAATAAGTTGTCTAATCGCCCAACCCTACCACACTGTCACCCCTGCTCTGGCATCAAGAACTTTCCCCGCCTGACATTCGCCGACAAACTATCAGCACGTTAGTATGGCAAGCCATTTGAACATTTAAGCAGACTGGATATGTATTCAGAAATCTATAATTCTGTTGTTCCTAACAGAAATTAACATTCCAGAAATCCATAAAATCAATCTTACTGTACACAATGTACATTGTGCAACCCCCCCCCCCCCAAAGTGAGAGGGGGGCGCGAAAAAAATTATGTACCCTAGGGGGGGCTTCACCGAAAGTATTTGAGAACCACTGCTTTATTGGAAGATTTAGAGCAACGTGCGCTACGGAGGGAGCGCATCTTCCATGAGCTCACTGACCTGCTAGGTGAGGATACAGAGTGGCTCCTGAGCAGATATCGCCTTCCGAGGGATATCCTTCTGGAGCTATGCCGGGATTTGGGACATTTTGTGGAGCGACAGACAAATCGCACCAATGCCATTCCGGTCCATATTCAATTGTTGTCAACTTTAGGCTTCCTTGCCACCGGGACCTTCCAGCGTGAAATAGCGGACAGATGGGGCATCTCACAACCATCATTGAGCCTCATAATGCTGCACATGTTGGATGCCATAATTACTCTGATCCCACAATACATCCATTTTCCATGGAGAAACCCACAACTAGCAGCAGTCAAACAAGGATTTCATGCAATTGCTGGATTTCCTAACACAATAGGAGCAATAGACTGCACACACATTGCTATAAAAGCACCATCACAGAACGAATTTAATTACGTCAATAGAAAACGATTTCATTCCATCAATACCCAAATTATTGCTGATGCCCATTTAAGCATTTTAAATGTTGTGGCCCAGTGGCCTGGAGGAACCCACGACTCTTTCATTGTGCGTAATAGCTCTGTTGGAGTGCGGTTGGACAGAGGTGACGTAGAAGATGGATGGCTTGTTGGTGAGTGTGGCGATTTTTAAACGATTATATTATTCTAGTCATACTATTTAAGATTCATTGTAACCTTTTGTTTTAGGTGATCAGGGTTATGCGTTGAAGCCGTGGCTCATGACACAGATAACAAATCCAGGGCTCGCTGAGGAGCAGAATTATAACAGGGCTCATGCGCAGACGTGATCCAGTGGAGCGCACAATAGGTCTCCTGAAAGGCCGTTGGCTGTGCCTGTCAGGTATTGAAGGAACTCTGCAGTAGAGGGTGACACGGGAGTGGATTTTCTTTGCTTTCCCAACCCGCTCCCATAGTAAAAAAAAAACCCTCTTGTCCCAATCCCAGAAAGCAAGGAAAAATAAAAATTGCTCCAATCCCAATGACATGATTCCCGCTCCCTCCCACTCCCAGCAGGTGTTTTTTCCCAATCCCAATAACATGATTCCCGCTTCCTCCCACTCCCAGCAGGTGTTTTTTCCCAATCCCAATAACATGATTCCCACTCCCTCCCACTCCCAGCAGGTGTTTTTTAAGGTGGTGATTCTAAACAAAACCAAAAAAAACAATCACAACGGTGTAAGGTGTTTCCACTCCATCAGTCAGTGCGTTTACATGGGCAGTATCAACATCTAAGTCGATCCAGGTCGAACTTATGATAATAAGCTGTGAGTCTTTATCCTCGTTTACATGCGCATTAGAAAACTGACCTCTCAAATGAAGTTCGTTCCACTCCGGTACAGTAGGTGGCGACATGCGCCCTTTCATGTCGGGCATTGTTCCGGTTAGCTTGTAGCAACACAACTTGTAAACAAACGCTGGCAGGAGTAAATGAGACAGAATTGAAACAGGATATGCACCGTGGATGAAATAATGGACAACAACAACGCTGCAGCACAGCTTATTGGTACGTACTGCGCTGTTAAATGTTGTTACACGTGTTACGTTGTGGCGGTGATATCAGACGAGCGCTACTGCGGACGCATCACTTCCGGTTAGCTTGTAGCAACACAACTTGTAAACAAACGCTGGCGGGAGTAAATGAGACGGAATTGAAACAGGATGGATGAAAGAATGGACAACAACAATGCTGCCACACAGCTTATTGGTACGTACTGCGCTGTTAGATGTTGTTACGCGTGTTACGTTGTGGCGGTGATATTATCGGTGACCCGTTTACATGCAGAAGGAAGTCAGATAACTACCGCATTATCTGGGTGCTTCAGCCCAATTAGAAGAAGTTCACTTTCAGCCAGACTAACGCGTTTACATGCATTTAAAAAAAAACGATGTTAGTCTTTTTATGGCAAAAGTTCGGCTGATGTGCATGTAAACGCACTGACTGACAACTCCCAGAAAACTGTGTGAAGTTTCAGATCCATGACAGTTTTTTTTGTGGTGATGCAGGACAGGTATTTTCCCCTTAATTCGCTCCTCCAACTCATCTGTTTCTGTCCATATTGTCAAATATGGCGGCTCGTGGCTGTGCATTGAGAGATGAAGTTCAGCGCTGGTCATGTGACTTATAGTGACAAATCAGCTGCTAGTCAGTGACCAGTGGTTGCAACGATGCAGGACATTTTTGAACCACGTATACAATGTCCTCATGGGCTTCAGATTTGTAACTGTTTAAAACTGGGTTCTGCAGTGACCTCTGACCTTTATATAATATACATATTTTTATTGTGAAAATAATCTGTGAAATAATTTTAAAAAAGAACCATCAATGTGATTTTCTGCCAAATTCAGAAAACGAGGATTAAAGTCCCTCTGATTAGAAAATAAACCAACAGAGTTTATCAGGAAATGATTAGAGATCATATTAGAATTTATTATGAAACACCAGAAACAACAGAGTATATATGAAAATGGTTCTAAATGTTGTAATGGTTAGTGAGTGCTATTGTAGTCTACTGTTACTGTTCCTTTAAGAGAGGCTGAAGAATGAAACTGAAAGTTGGAGATGCGGTCTTATCTCAGCTGTTTGTTAAACTACTCTAATAAACCGCAGTTCAGGACAAAACTCATTCTGTCTTTAGTTCAGCACAAATATCACAATAATAAGAAATGATCTTAAGTTACCTCGCGTTTGTAATACAGCTTTAATTAAAGCTCCCAGTGCGCTGCGCACGGAGCGCTGATCAAATGCTCGGAGGAAGCGCTCCTGCAGCAGCTGCTGCTGACGCGATCTCTGATGGGTTATTGAAAAAAATGTTTGTGTCACTGAATCAGAGCAAATTATCAACAGTCTGCAGTTTGTGGTTTTCAGGAAGATTCTTATTTTTTTGGCAAGTAAAGAGAAGAGGAACGTCAGTCATGTCCGACTGGTCGACATTCACAATCAGTGTAGGTCAGACAGAACTAAAATGTAAATTAAAACGACACATTATTTTTAAAAAACTTGTTTCATATTGAACAGGAATATAAATTTATTTTTATTCCCACTCTTGCCCACTCCCGTTGATTATTTTTCCTGTTTTGTCCCAGTAACGTGATTATAAATTACTTGACTCCCATTTCACGGGAATCCCGCAGGACTCACGTGACCCACTGGGATCCCAAAAAATTGTCAGCCTCTACTCTGCAGTACCGACCTGAAAATGTTTGCTGCATTATTCTTGCATGCTGTGTGCACCACAACCTGGTCATCAGACGAGGCATCCCTCTGCAGGAAATGGAGTTTATTATTTTGACAAATAACTAATACTTGAGCCCACATTTTCAAAGTTTACACAAATTTCTCTTAACACAGGTAATTTTTGCATCTTTACTGTTCCCCTGCTTCATACAGGCCCCCTTTGCCCTCCCCATGCGCAGCAGCCACAGACTCATGGGCTCGACACACGGGAGGCGACATCGCCTCTCTTCCATACATTTTCAATGAGACATGCGCGACAAAGCTTGCCGTGTCGGATTTCCCAGAGCTTAACAAGATTTCTATAAAAGAATACAGAGATCTTCACAAAAAGGCAGCGGCATGGGAAATTGTTAGTGCCAGAAATAATACATCAGGTAAGTTTACTTTACAGATGCAAACATTTTTGTAAGTTCATCTAGTGTAGGGCTGGGCAATAAATCGAAAATTTATCGTTATCCTGTGATCGGTTCCATCACATAGCGATGATGAGGGGTCATTGACTGTGGTTGAGTGGGAAAGATCTGAGTTTGGAGTATCCCAGGGCTCCCTAGTGGTGGGTTCAGGCAGTCTGGTGCTGGGGGGCTGTCGCCCCGTTCTGGGGGTGCTTGGGTGACCTTGGGGTGTGTCCTTGTGGCGGCTGTGTGTGGGGCCTTGGTAGGTCATATTAAACACTTCCATCAATGACATTTCATGCAGATTCAGACTTAGGGCCTTGGAGGGGGGCACACACTCAATGGCACCTGTAGAGTGGGATCACTCAGCCTCTCCTCGGGTGCCGGTGCCCACTTCCAATTTTAAGCTGCACCTACACACAAAAAACAGTTGGGTTATTTCTTCAACCCAATTATTGGGTTATTCATATTGGGTTGTTTTTCTGGGTTATAATTTCAGAGCTGTACCCATATCTTGGGTTATAGGGTATATTTTAACCCAATTTCTGGGTTATTCTACTGGAATATTTGTCTACGAGTAGGTTAACCCAAGAATTGGGTTAATTTCCCACTCCACCCCAGTAGGTGGCAGGAGTGCGCATTGAAAGTTGCTTGCCAAACAATGAGAAAACCGGAAAAGGAGGAGGTTTAGGCGGGAAGCAAAAAGCGAGACAAGTAGCCAGCAAAGATTGTAGGGAGCCAGAGCGTTTTTCTCCTGGTTTTTTCCGTGTGTTCTTGACATCGCTGTGCCTTTCATTCGTCTTCGCCGTCATTCCTTCCAAGGTAAGAGTTTTATTTTTGAATCTAAAGTCAAACTGCTTCTATTGTCACAACACATTTGCCTTCTGGGTGGTAATTCAATGTAACTATTTGTAGCTAGTTCAATGTTAACTTACTTTACTAAATCAGACCGTGAAATAGCAGGATGATAAATATGTAAGTAAAACTTTGGCTTTGTGGTATTTTTTCTTGGGGACATTCGTTGGTGTTTCACATTGGCTGCTGAGGTGCTAATGCTAGCTACTAACGGTAGCTTTTTCCGTTTCTAAGCGGCCATTAAATGAATTACCACGCGTCTGCTCGATCAGTAAACCTCTGGGTCAATGCTGCTCTAAACGTTGCATTTGTAGTTTTAATTTATTTGGGGACGTTCGTTCATGTTTCAGCGATCATTCACCCTGGTTTCAGACGGAGGTTTAGGGTGACCAAACGTCCTCTTTTCCCCGGACATGTCCACTTTTCACCCTCTGTCCGGGGCGTCCGGGGGGGTTTCCTATATTGATGAAAATGACCGGGTTTTCATCCAGGAGCCGGGTTCAATTACGGGGGAGCTGGAAGCCCTCAACTTACACACCCAGGGAAGCCCGAAAAAGATCCTGTTTTATATTACATGGCCTCTCAGCGCACTGTGTGTTTTTTTGTGCGGAGAGGACAGATAATGCTGATTGTTGAAGCGCTCCGGGCAGCTGCGTACGGCCACAGTAACATTCTCAAAGTGGCGCCACCAAAAAATATAATTAACACGCGATCTTTCATGTCCGTTCATTTAATCTTCTGTCTTACTTCTGTCTTTTAATCGTATCTTTTATTCGTGTCTGACGCGCTTCGCAGCGGAGCGCGTCACCCGTGCGTTGGTGATTTCACCTCACCTGCGCGGCCACGCAGCGCACACTCCACTATTTTTCAGCCGGTAGATTCATTTGAATGTTTAGTTCAAAAGCAACTCAAGGTGAATCAGGAGGAAGCCAGGAAACAGTTTATTCTAGTGGATGGAGAGGAGAAGCAGGAAGATCAGAGACAGACAGGACAGGAAAATATTCAAATAAAAACAAGAAAACAAAACAAAGTTCTTGAAAAGGAAAAATGTTGGTAGATTTATTCCACTACATCTTTTGACCTTCATAAAGCAATAATTCATAAGCATGTAATATTTATATATTTGATACAATTCAGATCACCTTCTAAATTCAGTTCCACATCCAGGGCCGTATCAAGGCATTTTGGGGGCCAAGGCCAACAGACCCCCCCCACCCGCCCGTCATTGGGCTCCCCCAGAATCCTATGTGTAATTCAAACCCTGCCCAGAAGTACTAATTATAGTGTTTGCAAAAACACCTCGGTTTACATATGAATTGTTTTATACAGCCATTTAGTTGGCAGAATCTGATATTTTAGCTCGAAGCCAGGTGTTCTGACAGAACACTGGGAAAAAAATGGGCCCCAACGTGGTTTGTGTGGCGTTGCCATATTGTGACGTCATCGGTAGGCACAGATCGCCTGTCCTCTTTTTTGGAAATGGAAATATGGTCACCCTATTGTAATTATAAGTTTTGGCCCATATCGCCCAGCCTTAGTTTGTCTTTATAACATAAATACCCTGTTACATCGGCACAAATGTGCAGCACACAGGTTATTTGTTGTACTTGATGTGTTATGTTCCACTAGTGGACAAGTAATTCAAATGCGACTCCTGGTTTAGTTCAAGCCAAAATTTTTGTTTCATTTCAGCCCATTTATGGACCTCTTTGTGAGTAACAAACTGAGTGAGTGGCAGCTAACCGAACTTGTAGACAGTTTCAAAGGTGAGTGTAAACTGTTGTGTGTTTTCTGTACAGTGGCATCCAAATGAGTCTTATAAGACTCATTACATGCAAAGCCAGATATTTCAAGCCTTTATGTTCTTTAATAGTGATAGTTATGGCTTACAACTGACACGTTGTTGTTGATGGAAATTACTGAGGAAATGTAAAATAATTTTATTTTTCTCTGTGTTCTTTTTGTTTTATATTCCAGATCAAGATATAGATGAGGAGTCATTTCAACTGTTAGATGAGGAAACCATCAGACATCTCATCCCCAAAATAGGACCCAGGCTTAAGTTCTTAAAACTGTTTAGAGAACTTGTAAGTTATCAGTTGAGTCAGTATCAGTTCTAAGGGGCTCAACATTCTCAAGGAGATGGCATATGTATGTTTTAAGTGCAAAAGGCTAATTCCTGGTGATGTCCAGTGTCTCTTTTCACATTTACGCATAGGACACGGTGTAAATGGTTCATCCACATATTTTGAGTGTTGTGAAGAAGGTTGTAACAGAAAATTTTCTTTCATTCGATCTTATAGAAGGCACATACAAAATGAACATGTAGAGAACCAGGTCCTGGCCCAGCCAGCTAATGTACCTAATCAGACAACTAACAATCATAACGCTGACGAGCTCGTACAGCAGGTCGAATTAGAGGACATTAGTGATGGTGATTATTCTGAATGGGATGAACTAACACAGGAGGGAATCACAGACAGAGTAGCCCTTTTTATAGCTAATCTTAAATCCAAATCCTCTCAGACCTTCTCAAGTATTAACTATGTGGTTCAGCAAACCACAAGTTTGATAGGAGATTTGGTGGGCAGGCTACAAACAAAGACTATGTCATTGTTTAACCAGTTTGGGCATGGTCAAAGCCCACAGGTAGAGGAGCTCAGGCAGGAGTTTTTAGATGCAGCTATGCCTTTCAAGGGACTTGAGACGGACTATAAACAAATGAAGTATTTCACCAACACTGGGTACTTCATTCAGCCAATAGAGGAGTCTTTTTCAAATTGCCAAACCTTTGTACAGCAGAGGGACTCTGTCACTGGTATGTGAGACAAGTTCTTGTGCCTGATACCTTTCAGCGTGTTCCACTCAAACAACTTCTGGTCAAAATCCTAGAACTTCCTGGTATTTTACAGGTCATGCTGGAATGGCAACAGAAAAAGAGGGATGCTCTTCAGGATATATTTGATGGACATTTTTGTAAAACTCATCCACTCTTTTTGAAAGAGGTGTCCATCCCATTACTGTTGTACAACGACGACTGTGAAACTGTCAACCCCCTCGGATCAAAGACGGGTGTTCACAAGTTAGGATTCATATACTTGATTTTGAACAGTTTGCCACAAGACCTCCTGTCCAATCTGCAGTCACACTTCCTGTTGGCAGTGTATAAATCGGATGATGCAAAGACCTACGGCATTGATGCAGTGTTACGCCCCATTGTGGAAGACCTTAAGTGTCTTGAGAGTGATGGCATCACTGTTATTACACCTAACTTTCAAGGTGTTGTGAAATTCTCAGTTGTCCAGGTAGTGGGAGACAATTTGGGTTTAAATGCTATTCTTGGCTACATTGAGAGTTTCTCAGGGAACCATGTCTGTCGCTTGTGCAGAGTGCATCGAGATGTATTGAAAGTGCAGACACTGGAAGATCCTACACTGTTACGTGATGTAAATACTCACAAGGCAGATTTGTTGACAGACAACTCCTCTCATACAGGCCTTAAAAGAGACAGCATCCTCAACAGGTTGTCTTTTTATCATGTGACAGACAATACAGCACTAGACATAATGCATGACATTCTGGAAGGGGTAGGGCCATATGAAGTTAAGCTTCTGTTGAATTCCCTCATACAGCAAAATCATATCACACTAGATAAGCTAAACTACCGTATCACGAGCTTTGATTATGGCTTTTCTGATAAATGTAACAAGCCATCCCTCATTGGTAAAGGTGATCTAAAGAACATTGAAGGCCCGCTGCATCAATCTGCAGCACAGATGTGGTGTCTACTGAGGCTACTTCCACTTATGATTGGTGACCTTGTCCCCCCTGACAACAATGAATGGCAACTTCTTCTGCTACTACTAATGTGCATGGAGATAATCTTCTCTCCATCTATTACCCCTGCAGCAACACGATACCTGAGTCATATAATAGAAGAGCACCACTCTTTGTTCCTGGAGCTTTATTCACAAACTTTGCGTCCAAAACACCACTTCATGGTCCATTATCCCAGAGCCATCCGAATGCTTGGACCACTGATTCATCTGTGGGTAATGCGGTTTGAGGCAAAACATGGTTTCTTTAAACGAGTGAGTCATATCACTTGCAACTTCCGAAACATTTGCAAAACCATGGCCTATAGACATCAGATAATGCAGTGCTACAGTTTCATGTGCGGGTCTGTTTTTAGCCACAACACAGAGATCGGTCCTGGGTACACTACTCTTCTGGCCGATCTAGATTGCTTTAAAGAAATACAAAGTGGTCTGACAGGAATTCCCCTTTTCACTGAACTGTATGTACCAGCCAGAGTCACAGTTAAGGGTACTACATACAGACCAGGCATGACAGTTTTTATGTCCAATGACCAAGATGGAGAGCCTCAGTTTGGGCTGATAAAAGTTCTTATAGTCTTAGGGGAAAATGTCAAACTAGTTGTTCAGAGGTGGGAAACGTTGGGGTTTGAGAAGCACTTTTTTGCTTATAGTGTGCTGCAAACCAAAGATTTGTTGGCTATAGATGCAAATGAGCTGCTTGATCATCACCCACTACATGCAGTCCAGTCATACAGAGATGATGATGACACTATGTACATCTCTCTCCGCTACAGACTTTTTTAGAGTGTAATAATGCCTAGGGTTGGGCAATGTCACTATAGATGGAAAAGTAAACAACCATAAATGAATGCTAATTCAGCTTTTAGATTGACAAGCAGTAGTAGGTACTGCCACTGCCACTTGTATATTGAAGGACAAAGACTGACTTGTTATCCTGGAAATACCTTGGACTAATGAACAAAGTGGAATAATTTCCGTTGTAAGTAAAACATTTTTTATTTTTAAACAATAGCTAAATCGATAACTACCACTTTAACTTTGCTACTGTAAGTCCATGATGGCATAATGCCTTTTTGATGGCTGGGGGATATTGATTTCAATATATCAATAATCCGTACTGCTGAGGCTAAATGCCCTTTTGTATCTGTACTTTGTATCTGTGCTGTGACAACAACTTGTTCGCCCACAAATGTGTCTAATCTCTAACTTTAACTTGCTGCAGAAGCCTAGCGATGTATCACCTACAACCAACCCCGTGGCCAATACTGTACCCCCCATGGAGGAATCTGCAGCACCTTGTCCTGAGGACTCCGGCATGGATGAGTCATTTGTATTTTTGTCACCAACTACTGTATTTGTAAGTTATTCTTTATTTTTAAACAAATTATGCTAAAGTAAATTTTTCCTCAAACAACTGGTTTATTCTATTGTCAGAAATTATTTTCTGTTAAGATTTGATTATGGAAATGTTTTTGTCAAATGTTAGTTATGTGACTCATCCAAACCCATAGTTGAATTGGTTAATGGTAGTATATCCTCAAGTGTTATTGTGATTTTTCTAAGGATGTTCGTGAGGTACTGTCAGCTGTTCCGGGTGGCCGCGAGATCACGAACAGCTTGGATGACAGTGGATGTTTATCAAGAAGGCAGAGGATAGCCCTTGTCCAAATATTAGTGTCCCATTTGATCGAGAAGTTTGGAGAGAGGTAAATGAGGTTATTACGGATTTAAACCATATATTTCGTGTATCTGATGTAGGGGTGTACTATTTAAGCCATCCTTTAGAGCGCTTTTGTTTATTAACCCTTTATAGGGCAATCATTAAAGTAGTTTAAACATTAAAATTTCAACCCCAGGGTGTTATTATGGTATATAACAAAAGTATTTTTCTGTTACAGTTTTCAAAAATATTTATTTTCTTGGAGAAAATCAGAGGAAACGAAGTGCTCAAATATGGACGCTGGCCCTGCTCTGGTAAAAGAAATCCCAAAATAAAAAACATGAACAAGTTAAAACAAACATTATTTTTAATAATATAAATAATTATACGACACTTTAGAATAATCTAGCTACTTTTAGAACATTATATCATTGTAGAATAATACTAAATATATCACCATTATTAAACAATACAGTATGCTTTTATTAAACAGATTACTGTAGAATATTTTTGAAAGTTATTGAACATTAAATACCATTATTACTGTTGATTTTACATTTATTTGATTGAATTTGATTGATTGTGTTGATTTTACATTTATCCTGCACCAAATGGAGTGGCACTCCAATTTTGCTGTACCTGTACAACGACAAAGTCTATTCTGATTTCTGATAGAGTATACAGACCTGTCAACCTGTATGCATTTTGCATAGCATCTAATTACGCTGGTACGACTCACCCCTCTAAACTACGCAAAAAGCTGCGGATACATGAGTTCTGTAGCAAACATGCACGTGTGGTACTCATGTCTGACAAAACAACTCAGCATCGTGGTGAAGACGTTTAAGCCAATCATCGTAGAAAAGCGGAGAAAAACAATTCTGTCTAACCTACAGCGTAACACCCCCTCCTCCCTGTTTCATCCTCCGTCCTACCCGCTGCCTCTCTCTCCATCCGCCAGTTCCCACCGCTGTTTGGGCGTTTAAAAAGGTAAGCGCTGTGTGTGTGCGCGCCCGCGTGTGTGTGTCAGCGGACCGGACCGGCCAGCTTATGATGAATGTGAACAGTTGGGCGTCGCCCCCGTGGGGGGTGTGGATGTTTTAACACACATAATTTCCTGCAGTTTTGCTAAAAACTTTATTAACAGTCCGGTCCCTCACGTGTTTCACTCGCTGTGATTCCCCTCTCCCCTCCCTCTCCTGTTGATCAATGAAACACGCACCTTTGCGCACCGGCTGTGTTACATCATTCTCATCCAGTCCATTGTTGATATGCGTTTCCCCAGCTGCTCCGAGTCCGCACCGCCTGAGCGGTAAAAACACGCGCTCATCACAAGCTCGCTCTCAGGGCGCTCTGCTCCTACCACAGGAGAACTACAGCCTCCTTCAGCTCAAACATCTTGGTAGGTTACTCAAGTAGCCAAAATAGTAAAAGCTCTGAGCACTACCCCTAAATATGCATAATCTCAAAGGTTGCTTGTTGATGTGATTATCTATCTCTTACTCAAGAACAAAAGATTAAATTATCACAAAATCTAAACAAGACGTATCAGATGAAGCCCAAGTTGGTTTTTCAGAGTCAGAAAGAGCAATTCCAATCAGTTAACCCAGAGCATCTTTCCTCTCCTCTAATTATAAAACTACTAAGCTTAGACTCTTCAAACATGGACTAGAGTTTTTCTGAACTAATAGTAAATCCTTAAGACAGTTGATGATATTTGAAACGTTAATTTGTGAAAGTTAAAAGAAAGCAGATTTCAGCACTTTTTGCATCTACAGGTAAATATGGAAAAGTTAGAATCTGGTGCAAAAGTTGATTTTTTTTTTTCTGATCTGCCTCGGTCTGTTCTGCTGCCGCAGCGGCCTACAAATGCACTGCGCGCATTGACTGTTAGATAAAGGTTGCACGGCACGAAAAAAAAGTTGAACAACACGAGTCGATGACAAAAAGCATTTATTCATCAATTTTTATCGATTTTATCGATTCGTTGTTGCAGCCCTAATCACATCTGCAGCTACAGAAAAACACTATATATACTGTATATTATATTTTAAAATTATTTTTACCAAAAGTGATGCAATGTTTGTTCTTTGTTTAAAGGCCAGCCACATCCGTAAAAGAGGCCCTGGCCACTTCGTTGGTGCAGACGTTTCCATCATTGCGTGACGGTAGTGAGTCTGGACACGTGAGTTTTATCCTCCAAGGAGTCCAGCAGCAAGGAAAAAAACACTTCATAAGGTGAATGAGTTGTGTTTTTTTTCCCCCAGGAAATGTGGCTATCGAGAAGCCGCAAGGGTTTTAAAGATGGAAAACAACATTACTATCCGGCGTCTGGGTTCCTGGAAGAAAGGCTTCGGAATGTCCGGAAGAAGAGGCAGCGTCCTGGGTCCAGTAGAAGTTGTGATGCACAAGAGCCACGCAAGGCATACATACCAGGTAATACAGTTGTAATGGTCATATTTTTTCTACCTGCGTTTCAATACAAACATTTAGACTGTATGGGGCGGGACTAGCCAGCTCAAAAATAACCAATCCGAGAAAAGACTGAAATGACGATAGGGATGGTTACCTTCGACATTTGAATCGATACGGTACCAAATCCCGGTACCTATTTTAGATACTTTTGAGTGTTTAATAATTAATTAAATCACCTTTTTAATTAAATATATATTTCTCAAGATATAACCATATTTGACATGTCACGATAAATAACACACAACCGTTTTATTATTTTATCATCGGAGTGTTGTACAATATGAAAACCTTTAACAACTGTTTCTAAATGATGCAGAAATTAAAACCCAGCTCTATGTGCTCCTATTCCTCTCCTTTCCCCTCTGGAACAACTTTGCTGTGAACTAAATTTACTGTGTATCTTCATTCCTTTTGCCGTTCTTTTTCAAACAGTTGATTATTCCTACTCGGAAGTCGGAATTTCCAAACAGAAAGTGAACGCACCATTAGCTGATATCAATGTTAAAGGCAGCTAAAATATCAAGCTAATGTTATCGTAAACTGTTTATTTACTTGCTGGAGCAGATTAAGATGTTGCCTCACACTTAGATTGTTGTCGCTGGTTTCATCACCCATTTAACCATTGCATTTAGTGAAGTGAAGCCAAACTTTAGAGTGCTTTCTCCTAGTCAGAATTTCCGAGTTTCGAGGAAAAAGCGAACACACCATTATTTGAACAAAGCTAAAATATCAACTAACGTTATCTTAAACAGTTTATTTACCTGCTGGAGCAGATTAAGACGATAATGCCTCACTTAGATAGTTGTCGATGTTGTCATCACCCAGTAACCCATCCCGTGTAGTAAAGTGGACCCAATTTTAGAGCGCTTCCTCTGCCAAGTTGCTAGCTGTGTTTACAGCTGGCCCTGCCTGCAGTGACATTACGCTCTTGCGCCTGAGCTGCTGTCTAGCTTGGCAAATTGCTGTGTCGCAAGTTCTCGTTATAAAGCAATGGTACTGAAACGAGGCGGATGCACCGTTTCATACCACGTGAACTGGTAATTGGTCGGTACTACGGAATTCGGTCGGTGCTTTAAAAATGACCTAATTCAGTACCCATCCCTAAATCAGTGTTTCCCAACCCTGGTCCTCAGGGCAGACTGTCCTGCAAGTTTTCCATGTCTCTGCTTCAGCACACCTGATTTAGATTGCCTCCTCAGGAGGAAATCGCATGCTGCAGATGCCTGTTAATCACTCATTCATTAAAGTCAGGTGTGTGGCAGCAGGGAAACACTGGTGTTTGAAAGGGCAACATGGAAAACATGCAGGACAGTGTGCCCTGAGGACCAGGGTTGGGAAACACTGCCCTAAATCAGTGGTTCTCAACCTTTTTTCAGTGATGTACCCCCTGTGAAATATTTTTTCAGTCAAGTACCCCCTAACCAGTGCAAAGCATTATTAGTTGTAAAACGGAAAAAAAAAAGACCTAAAACAGAGCACAGTGCCATCAGTGACTGATTTATTAAGCTTTGGAACTGATAAACATGTACAAAATTCAAACATTTGAAGAAAAAAAAACTATTTTGAACATTTTAAATGTTAACAATTCATAACTGAATGTATAGGAGGTGATAATTGTGAAGAGAGAGCTGAGCCAGAAGGCGAAGCTCTTGATTTACTGGTCAATCTACGTTCCTACCCTCACCTATGGTCACGAGCTTTGGGTAGTGACCGAAAGAACGAGATCGCAGATTCAAGCGGCCGAAATGAGTTTTCTCCGCAGGGTGTCTGGACTCTCCCTTAGAGATAGGGTGAGAAGCTCGGTCATCCGGGAGGGACTCAGAGTAGATCTGCTGCTCCTCCACAATGAGAGGAGCCAGTTGAGGTGGCTCGGGCATCTGGGTAGGATGCCTCCTGGGCGACTCCCTGGTGAGGTTTTCTGGGCACGTCCAACCAGGAGGAGACCCAAAGGAAGACCCAGGACACGCTGGAGGGATTATGTCTCTCAGCTGGCCTGGGAATGCCTTGGGATTCCCCCAGAGGAGCTGGCCCAAGTGGCTGGGGAGAGGGAAGTCTGGGCCTCCCTCCTTAAGCTGCTGCCTCTGCGACCCGACTCTGGATAAGCGGAAGAAAATGGATGGATAAATGTATAGGAAATATTTATCATCACTAAAATGTAGTGACTCAAGTGTTCATTTTTGCATGAATGCTGTTTTTTAAATATATGCCTATTTTCTCACGTACCCCATGGAGTGCCTTCACGTACCCCCATTTGAGAAACAATGCCCTAAATGACGACTTGTCACGTGACACTGTAGTTGTAGTTTAGCTGTAGTCAAAGATGGCGTCAAACGAGAGCTGCTAACAATCTCACTCTCACCATTCACGCCGAGCTGAACTGCAGTTGACCCCAGCTTGTTTTACTTGTTGCTCCATTAGTGCAAATAAAGGTGACACAATGATAAAATGTGTTTTTTAGCACCTTCCTCAGTAGAAATGAATGCACTTGGGGCGAATGGAGACCCATCTAAGGTGGCAGCCGGCCACTACGTCAGCGCCAGTCCACGAGGCGTCTACGTATATATGTCTGTGGGTAGCAGAAGAAGAAAGGCTTTAGTGCTTCTTTTTGTTGTGGTTTTAAAGACATGTCCAAGTCATTTAGAACAGAGGAAAGAGCCGCAGCGGCTTCAGACGCCATCTTCGTTGTTTATGAGAAACTGAGCGTCGCTGTGTGTGACGTACGCTGCTCAATACTGATTGGCTCGGTGAGAACTCTTAGGGGGTGGGGTTATTTGAATGGGAGCATTACCAGACCCAATACTTCCCATAAGGAAGCATTGGTATGGCTGTCGAGGTTAGGGTGATACATGACCTCTGAGGATCTGACATGAATCTTGAGCTAATGGTAAAGATTGGGTTTACCACCTCTACCTTTCACTTTTACTTCATGTAACTTTTTCAAATAACTACCATTTCTGCCAGTTTATAGCCATGTTGGCTTCGCATTGTCTAACATGGCAAGCCTATATATCAAATTGAAAAATATCAGTACTATTTTTCTTTTAAAGTCTTTGTTACGTTCATTCTGTGTTTTTCTGATAACACTTGTTCTGTTCTTTTATTTAACAAAGTTTAGCAGTTTGTTCCTTGCCTTTTTTAATCGCTGACAGTTTTGGCTCTTAAGTTCTGTCATTTCAAATGTGTTATTATAGCTCTCTGCTTCATGTTGAATAAAATAATGATTTAAATAATAAACATTTGATATAATGTTTGTTGTAGATTATTAATTCCATTAATGCACAGTTTTGTATAAATTCATTTAATAAACAAAAAATGTGAGGAGCCAGTTCATTTAGTGAGCCGAGCCGGTTCTCTTAAGAGCCGGAGTGGTGTTGTCATTCATCTGCCTGCTTCACGGACATGAAACCAACACCACATTCACACCACTCTGACGAAGGCACAAGCGAGAGCCAAAACTGTCAGCTAATAAAAAGACTAAGAACAAACTTTTTGCTAAATGGTGTTAAATACAAGAACAGAATGAGTGTTTGAAAGATCTTAATTTTCCATATGCTTTGTATTTCTCTCTAGAATCAACCGTGCCAGAGGAACGAGCACACCAACAAAGAGAGTGGATGAAGCACAATTTGGAGCCTTTCACCCAGGTGAAAGAGTACATGAGAGACACTGCACTGTACAGAGCGAGGTGGATACGTTCGAACCATGGAAAGAACATAACGGAAATTTTAGCGGAGTACCCTCGCCTAACCTGTCCAGGCATGGTATGTATCTACAGTTTTCAAACAAACTGAAGCTACACTTTGTTATATTCATACTGTGTTGATTAGTTTCATCTATAATCTTGGGTTTTTTTGTTATGTAACACAGAAAAAGCAAAAAAGGCTTGTTGTTTACCTTATTTGGCTGACAGGTTTGGCTCTCTTCTGGTCCCTTCGTCAGAGTGAGGTGTTGTCACTTCCGTGTCCTTTTTTTTTGCAGGCAGTAGGGCACAATGTCGCCCCTTACTGCCTGCGCCCTCTTCCTGATCATGTCCCAGGCACGATCTAGCGTGTACACTCCATCGTCTCTGTTCATGGCTGTCGATACACGTCTCCTTATCTCGATCGCCTCCTTTAACCATCGTTTATATTTTTGTTGCTCTGTAGTGATGATCCTCGTGTCCTCCCAGTCAATTACAGGCCCTTCTCCAAAAATTAGCATATTGTGATAAAGTTCATTATTTTCTGTAATTTCTGAACATTAGACTTTCATATATTTTAGATTCATTACACACAACTGAAGTAGTTCAAGCCGTTTGTGGTGTCATTTACGAGATCCCATGCAAACTTATATAGGTGGAATGGGAAAACAACTAAAAAGGTGATGGGTAGAACACAGGAGTGAATGTGAGTAAGAAACAGAAAAGAGATCAGTGATAACAGACCACTGCACAAGAGAAAACCATATAATAGACTGGGAGGAAATGGGGATCATCACTACAGAGCAACAAAAATATAAACGATGGATAAAGGAGGTGATCAAGATAAGGAGGCGTGGACCAACAGCCATAAACAGAGACGATAAAGTGTTATCAGGAAGAGGGGCACAGGCAGTAAGGGGCGACATCGTGCCTTACTGCCTGCAAAAAAATGGAAACGGAAGTGACACCACCCCACTCTGACAAAGGGACCCATCGTGAGCCAAAACTGTCATCCAAATAAGGTAAACAACAAATCTTTTTTGTTTTTTCTGTGTTAAATAACAAAGATAAAACCAAGACTATAGATGACGTTAGACTTTTAAAGAATTGGCTGGCACATTGATTACAATATATTTCCTGATTTTTGTTTTTTTAGATTTCCCAGGACTTCTTGGTGCTGCATTGCGAGGCAGCACCAAAATTATTTGAGACCTGGATGACGGAGTATTCTGAAAAAGTCCTGCACTTGGCTGAAAAGCATGGCAAAGAAACATTTCCTACAGAGGACATGTCACTGGGTAAGTTTTTTTTTTTTTCATTTGCTGGCTAGGAATATGTGAATTCTTTTCTTTTACGCAAACATTATGCCGGGACCACACTGCATTTTTCGGCTGTCTCACAGGAGTGCTCATGTCACACTGTGAAAACTCCAGAAAGGTGCCACACTGAATGGCGCAAGATTTCAGGGAGACAGACTGCACGACGTCTCGCTCCAGCAGGACACGCTACATCATGAGCGCACCCCCCGAAAAGCATACGTCACTAAAGCAGACAGCTATGAACAACAAAGCTGAAAAGAGAATAAAGCGCCACTTGTTTTTAGTGTCAGCTCATTTAATTGATCCGCTACATATTTTAAAAACCCTCGCTTTGGCCTCAGACTCCGGCTGCACATCTCCTTTTACAGTCTTCCAGCCAAACAGGTCTGCTGGACATCCATCCTTCTCATCCTCTATACATAAAAAACACTAAACTACAGAGATGTAACAATCTGTCACAGATTGCTCCAATATCTAAAGTTTTGCCCTCAAAGTGTGTCTCACAGTCTACTATGCTCCGTGACAGTGCATCAGCGCTCCTTTTTTTCCACACCCGCTGTCACTTGCAGAGCCTTCCTCTGTCCATTAGCAACAAAATGCTACTGAACCCACCCGTATAACTCTTGGGCTAATAACAAAAATAAAAACTGGTATGTAGTTAATAATCCGCATTTTAAACATAAGTTGAACCTGAAACTCAGAGGCGGACTCATGTTGCTGCGGTGTCCCAAAGGTTTGTTTTTATTGGTCAACTGCAGGCGGGAGTCGTTGGGTTTTTCAAGCAGTGCCTGAAGACTGTTGGAGGCTGACTTTGGTCGCTCAAAAAGGTGTCGCAGAGCCGGTCACACGGACGTCCACAGATATGCAAATTAGGGTTGCAACGATTACAAATTTTGGTGGTGCGATTATAGTCTGAAAAATAATCACGCTTTTACGATTACATGAATTTCACATCTGTATTAACATATAAATCACAAACACATTCTATAAATAAAGTATTGATGAAGTTCATGATTACATTTCATAAAGGGTTTAAACTGCGGAAGATATTTATTGCTCCTTTTCTTCTGTAGTTTAAAACATTTATAAAATGTAATCATGAACTTTATCTCCTTTTCAGAGATTCTGATTAGAAAAATTTATTAGTAAAATCAAAGTAATCACTGTAATTTTTAAATTATAGTTTAAAACATATAAAATACCCTTAATTAGATTTGCCTAACAGCCTGTTTGAGTTTCTGTAAAAAGACAAAAACAGTTTACCTGTTGACAACTGGTCAGGATTAACGCGTTTATTCAAGTCAACACTGAAGGATGGAGACACCTTCATGAAATAAGATGCTTAATTCCTACTAGTTCAGACGTTATGAATATCTTTACATATAATTTCTACTTGTTCATATTTGTATTTTCTATATTGACTAGTAAGAATATTATTTGGACAAGGATAAATTATATTATTGCTATGCAGAGTAGGAATAACAAAGAGGTGTTGTTTAAATGTTAAAATGGCATGCCATAGTGGCTTGTTTTAGACAAATACAGGGGAATCGTAGTACAAATTAAACCTTGTGTTAGTTTTTTTTTCTGCTAGCTCTGTGGTGGTGGGTGGGGGCTCCAAGTCTATTTTGCCTTGCCCCCCGAATGCCTTGAAACGGCCCTGGGCATGGGACAGAGTTTTGAAATTGATCTGAATTGTATCAAATAGATAAATATTACATGCTTATAAATTATTGCTTTATACAGTTAAAAGGTCTAGTGGATTAAACTACCAACATTTTCCTTTTCAAGCACTTTGTTTTGTTTTCTTGCTTATTTAATTTTCTCTTCTCCTGCATCTCCTCTCAATCCTACAGGAAAACTGCTGCCTGGATTTTCTACTTTTTTGTCTCATAGTTTTAAACTAAACTGTTCAAATGTGTCCACCGCAAAAATAGCAGCGTGCGCGACCGCGCGAGTGAGGTGAAGTCACGGTGGCACAGGTTTTGAGCTCTGCTGAGGCAGAGCGCGTCAGGCACAAATTAAAGACAAAGTTCCATAGAATAAGAGTGAACATGGTGGTGTAACTTTGAGAATGTTGTGGCCGTGCGCAGAACGCAGCTGCCTGTGGCGCATCAACAATCAGCGCTCTCCATCCTCCGCTCAAGTCCTGCTATGCTGAGAGTCCAAATAAATGTAATATAGGTTGAAACTGGATCTTTTTTCAGGCTCCCCTTGGGCGGGTTGGTTGAGGGCTACTCCGGTGGTAGTTGTTGTCGCTGGTTCTGCTTGTGCTGCGTGCGTCCATTCCAGTTTCGCTTCTGTTTTTTGTCGGGTCGTCTTGTTTTTTTTTTCTTTCTTTTATTGGTGGTGTTGGACAGTCTTTACGGTGGGTTAACCGCAGCGTTTCACACCGTGATTAATAGTCAAACCGGTTAATCCCTGCAACCCTAATGCAAATCACCCTCATGTTCACAGTTTTTTGTCACGATTCTGCTCAAGATGAGGGATTTGGCCAAGATGGCCGAAAATCGCACAGTGTGGCTTTAGTGTGTGTGTGTGTGCGCCTGTTTGCGTGTGTGCACACCTGCCTATAAATAGTTAAATTGTTAACTTAAATTGTTTGCCTACAGATGCCAGAGGAGAGCTGGCCCTGCGACTGATCCCATCCATGGTCCAACAAAATGTCTACAAAGCCAACCAGAAGACCATCCGGCACTCTGCTGAAGAGGCCCAGTCGGCCTTTATCGACCTCAAGCCTGTGAGTATAATTGTTCCTTTTGGTCTCAATAGCTACGTTTACATGCGCCAAATTTCCCCAATCCGATTAAAATCTTGGTTGATCAGAATTCCCAAACCTCTGTTTACATGGACACTAACTGGAATGATCCGATCACGCCGCGATGCCCGCACCATAGCTTGCGCATGCGCAGACTTGTCTTTCCCGGAAGAGAAATTGTAAACAAACGCCATCTTGTCCGCACGTCTTTCCCCTTGCATTTTATTTGCTTATTCTCTAGCTTCGGTGAATTCCCGCTTCCTGCATCTTTAGATGCACTTTAGTTGCACTTGAGTGTATAACTCTGCATTTTTAACCGTTCGGCCATCGAGACGTTCAGCAATATTGAGCTCCCGTAGTATTTCCAGTAAAAAATAGCGTCGGCAACAGACCACTTCTGTTCACCGCCCGCCATGTTTTCGATCTGTCCTGAGCATGCGCAGAGGCGAAAAGAGGTCACGCTGAAGTTGCACACATGCGCAGTGGGCATTATTTTACCCCAACGATCCGAATGGCTGTGTACATGGACGCCAATCGGATTGACGATCGGACAAAACCACCTCTCTCAATCGGAATGAAATTTCATTCGGATCAGGCCGAATCGGATCAGAATATTCCGATTGACATGTTTACATGACGCATTTTTGATCCGATAGGGCGTTCAATCCGATTACTTGTGTCCATGTAAACGTAGCTAATGTTGTATCTCTTAACTGGTTATCTGTGTACTTAATCGTTTTACTTTTTGTTCTTTTTCAAACACAGGAGATTTTTTACGTTTTGTGTTGACGTTTTGATCATCTGCTGTGATCTTCAGAGCTAAGCTGCTAATGCAGCTTTAACTTCCACTTCCGTTTATTGCCCGCACATAAACGGAAGCAGACGTTGAAGCTGCATTAGCAGCTTAGCTCTGAAGATCACAGCAGATGATCGAAACGTCAACAGAAAAGGTAAAAAATCTCCTATCTGCAAACTTGTCGCTTTTCGGCGAAAATCGTCGTTTTTGAAGCCAAATATAGCGTTCACGTGAATCGTATCCACGTTATTCTCACGGCCCGTGATGCTTTGCGCGAAAGATGCAAGCAACTTCCGGTCCGCATTGGTTTACATTGAGACGATGCGATTCCTTCATGCTAATCCTCTTATGGGCTTTTAGAGACTGAAAACATGCATGAACACCAGCTGTCACAGCTCAAACGGGACACCGTTACACTCCGTCTGCCTACTGAAGCAGAGAGGTGGGGGGGATGATCGTAAAGTCTGGCCAAAGCTAACGTAACGTAGCATTTTAGCTACTTTCTGAACTCAGTTGCGTCTGACAGCGAGGCAATAAACAATCTTAAAGCTCTGAGGCTTATCAGTACCTACATCGTAATAAGGTTGGTTGTGTTTTGTT
This sequence comes from Aphyosemion australe, assembly GCA_006937985.1. Lineage (NCBI taxonomy): Eukaryota > Metazoa > Chordata > Actinopteri > Cyprinodontiformes > Nothobranchiidae > Aphyosemion > Aphyosemion australe. Next base: position 164,655 of record SSNS01000511.1, on the reverse strand, counting down.
AAAAGAGGTGGGACACAATCTTATTTACTTAAAAGCAGACGTAGAGCCGAGTCAGAGGGTTAAATCCCTCATCACCAAGCCTGGGTTTTAGTTCCTACATCAGGTGAAATACAAACAGCAGGATGGCACTTTTAGGTTAATAACAGCAGTCTAAACGCACTTTAAATTATAGCTATTCAGAAAATTGTACACATGAAATAATTCCTGTTGTTGTTGTGAGACTGCTGTCAGATCTCTTTACTACTCTGCGTCTCTTCTCCGGAGGTTTGTCATATCCAACTACAAAGTAGGATGCGGGTGTTCCTCTCTGGGGGTTTTCACAATAAAATGAAAGGAACGCACAAATAAAGTTTGTGGTGGTTTCAAGTTAAGATTTTTCAGCCACATCCTTCTGGGTTCCTCATCTCTGGAGAGGCGGCGAGAACCGTACCGACGCTCGCAGCTGCACGCTCTCTCACTCTGGAGGTGCATGTTCTAAACATCGCTCTTGTAGCTACAGATTTAATTTTCTCTGGTTGTTAGTACAAGCGCCAACAGCGCAACATCTTCCCGAGGCGCGTGACTACTTTTTCGGGGGTAAATATTTTTTTTAAATCCTCTTCAAATGTTCAAATAAACTGCTACTAGCATGAAACCTCACAATGCAAACCAATGAGTATGTGCTACTTCCGGTATCTCACCGAACGTTGCTAGCATCAGCGTTTCTCCATGAGGCTACTCAAAAATAACGTGGATAGATCCGAAGAGTTTTTGTTTTGAGGAGAGGGGGGTGTCTCCTGTCGGGTTTCAGCAGTCACTATGAGAATCAATCAGGGAAGGAGGGGATTCATCTTGTTCACAAATGATCTTTGTTTCAGCGTGTCAGTTACGTGTCGTCATTTGACCAATCACAGTCGCGGAAAAAGACGCTTTGGCAGCGCCGGTCCCGCACGGCGCTCACGCACTGAGTAATGACCACCGTTGTTTCACTTTCAACAGCTTTGCAGCAGTTTTGAGCTTAAAGTTTGTCAAATGAAACAAAATCACCACTTAACACAGTGTTCTGTCAAGGGCTTTAGCAAATTAACCGCCTTTCAGCCTTTAGAGAGGCGCACGTTTTTTTTTTTGTTGTTTTTTTTTTTTAAGGGGCGGGGGGGTCACCTTTTTCACACCTTCCAAATTTGCTGGTATGTACCTGTTTTAAAAAGAACAAAAAGTAAAACGATTAAATAAAAGATGCACAGAATGAACGTACAGAAGATATCTGTGTACTTGTTTATGATTTTATGAGGAGCTGTGTAAGCCACAATTCATTCTGTTTCTCTCACATGCATATATTCTCCTCACACACATACATTCTTCTAATACATATACACATTCCACACTCACACACATATATTCTCTACACACATATATTGTCTTTACACACATATATTCGCTGCACACACACACATTCTCTCTACATGCATATACACATACATACTGTTCACATTCACATACATTCTTCCCTCTCTCTCTGTCTCTCACACACTCGCACACATTTTTTTCTTCATTTTCACATTTATATATATTTTATCTGATATTCTTATGTCAAACCAGAAAGTGCTCTCCGGTCAGAAGCAGCGTTTCCGTCAACTGTGCCTCGATTCCAGCTAACTACACGTGGAATTACGTTTTATTTTGATGAAAATATGAAAGATGAGTGGTGTCGCAAGGCAGGGGAAGCGGTACCGGTTCGAAGTGGCTGGCCTGCAGAGAAGTTTGTTCTGAAAAAGTTCTTTCATGTCATTTTCAGCCGCGCTTTGAGTAACAGTAGGAGAGGTGAGCCTGTCCTTTGCTGCTCAACAGCTGAAGACAGATATGTGACCATTTCAGGACAGATAAAATATCCAGCTCCAGCCTCGCTTCAACATCCATGATGAGAGCGCTTCTCTCATGACAATGACCCGCCCTTGAACCTTTCAGCCATTCACAGAGCAGTAAGATGGTCTGCCTTCGGTTTCAACTATACTTTCTCTCACATGCATACATTCTCCTCTCACATTCATATATTCTCATTTGCGCACACACACACTTTCTGGTTTGACATAAGAATATCAGGGATGAAATGTATATAAATGTGAAAATGAAGAAAAAAGTGTGTGTGAGAGAGAGGGAAGAGTGAATGTGAAGAGTATGTGTTTGTAAGTGAACGATATAAGTGTGTGTGTGTGTGTGTGTGCGCATGTAGAGAGTGTGTGCGTGTAGAGAGTGTGTGTTGAGAATATGCATGTGAGAGAAACAGAATGAATTGTGGCTTACACGGCTCCTCATATGATTTGCTTTGAAGTCAAATTTCCTTTTTTTAACCATTCTTTGTTCCTATCTTAGGTGGGCACAAACATGGTGGAATACCTCCAGGAGGCTGAGAACAAGCCATACCCTTTTGTCCTGGTCCTCGGACAAAGAACCCAGTGCTCTTCACAAAGCTTTGTTGTGTTCTGTGGGCAGGCATTTCCTGAAGAGACGCTGCTTGGGGCAGTTGATGTGTGTTTTAAGATGTTTTATGTCCTTGATATTAATTACCCCAAGCAGTGTGCTTCTTCATGGGAGTTGCTACAACATTTGGTGTACAAAATTGAAGGACCAGAGTCCAAACAAGTGACATTTTTGAAAACTGCCATAAAAAACACAAAAATTTAAAAATGAATAAATAAATGGGAAGAGGCTGCAACACTGCAGGCTTCCACAAAAAAAAGGAAGCTGCAATACTGCAGGCTTCCACAAAAAAAAGGAAGCTGCAATACTACAGGCTTCCACAAAAAAAAAGGAAGCTGCAATACTGCAGGCTTCCACAAAAAAAAGGAAGCTGCAATACTGCAGGCTTTCACAAAAAAAAGGAAAAGGCTGCAATACTGCAGGCTTCCACACACACACAAAAAGATAGAGGCTGCAATACTGCAGGCTTCCACACACACACAAAAAGATAGAGGCTGCAATACTGCAGGCTTCCACACACACACAAAAAAGGAAGAGGCTGCAACATTGCAGGCTTCCACAAAAAAAGAAAAAACGGCAAATAGGCTGCAACACAGCAGGCTTCCACACAACAAAAAAACACGTTAAGGCCAGACAGGAGGAACAATGATGAAGCTTTACCAGTTCACCTGCTGCTGCTTGTTTGTGTGTGTTTGGGGGGTGGGGGTGAGGGGTCATGTTCTCAACATTAATGTTTTTTGTTGTTGTTGCAATTTGAAATTAAAAGGTTTGTAAGTTCCTTGGTGTTTTTTTTAATACATTTGAACACATGGGTTTAACAATTGTTTTACAATACATTTATAAAGTTTTAAATATTTGTAATTCATGGGGGGACTTAACTGTTTTCAACATGTCTACCAAATGTTTATATTTTATATTTTAGTGGATCCCAGTGGCAAAAAGACATTTAATACATTTAACTATAGATTGAGTCAAATTAACTCAAGAGGTTGGGTTAATTTAACCCATAAAATGGGTTACCTAATTAAAAACTAAACAACCCAAGGGTTACCTAATTATAAACTAAACAACCCAAGTTTGTGGGTTACATTAACTCAAGAGGTTGGGTTAATTTAACCCATAAAATGGGTTACCTAATTATAAACTAAACAACCCAAGTTTTGGGTAGATGCAAATAACCCAATTTTGTGGGTTAAAGTAACTCACAACTTGGGTTGGTCCCTCTTTACCCATGAGTTGGGTTGAAAACAACCCAAATTGGGTTGTTTTCAACCCAACTGTTTTTAGTGTGTATACACCGACGGTTCGGGGGGGGGGGGGGGGGGGGGGGGGGGGGGGGGGGGATTGGGGTTGTGTGCTGACACCAGATGGTGTAGGCCAGATTATGTCTGCGCTGCCCCCCCCCCAACTGCAAAATGCACTCTAAGAACACACATCAACACCACATTAGAGCAGGCAGAGGGAGACTAGGGGTTTTCCCACACTACTGTTCTTGGCCGGGGCTGGAGACTAGGAGTGGGAGCTGGCTGTCTGGTCGGGGTCTGGGGTGGTGGGTCGCTTTGCTCTGCGCTAGGCGTGGTTGCCTGCTCATCAACACCCCAGTTAGAACAGGACCATCTCTGGGTCCAGTAGTGGTTGTGCCCTGTGTGCAGCTGTATCAGACCAGAGTGTGTAGGGTGTGTATGGGGAGTGGGAGTGGGCTCTGGCAGATCTCTGGCGGGGTTGGGCGCCCTTGGATCGTGGGCTGCTGAGTTTTTCTCTTTCTGCAGGTCTAGAAGCGGATTCTTTTGCATCCTTTATTGTTTATTTTTATGAACTCCCCCCTTCCTTCTCTTTCCCCCCTTTCTCTTTCATTTCTGTGTCCGTTGAAATTTAATCAACCGAAAACATTTCTAATAAAGTTCTGATATCAGGCAGGGTGTTATAGCTGAATCTATAACGATCCACCTGTGAGAATAAAACTGTAAGTCTTGTTTTCGGCACTCAGACATCAATTCTGTTTGCTATACAGCCAAACAGGACATGAGGAAAAAAAAATAAAGAAAATTTATCGTTATCGAAATGTCTGGCTCTTATCGATATCGTTTTTCCCATGTCAATAAATCTGGTAATAAAAAAAATGAAAAGATGTGTGTAGGTTGGCAATGTTCATCTCCCTTTAAGAAGCTGAACCACTTCGAGTCACATGACAACGTGACTCAACAAAATACATGTGACAGCCCCATCTAGTGGACATCTTTTGTTTTTGCGCATACATGTAGTTATTATCCATTTATCGTTATTGAGGTGAACTCCTCAATATACCGTGATGTTATATTTAGGCCATATCGCCCAGCCCTGATCTAGTGCTATAGCAAATCTAATAAAAAACGTGTGTGTATTTAAAACCTCAAATTCTTTTATTGCAGATGAAATATATTATTAATAATTGTTATGGTAACGTTTATAAAAATGAAACACATTTATTGTTATGATAATGTATTTCTTTATTGTTTGTGAAACATTTCTTTTACATTTTATTAGGATGACCATATTTTGACTTTCAAAAAGAGGGCTTTTAGCCCAGTCCCGAAACACTTCCAACTGTACTCTATTTAGTTAAAGAAAACTTTTGCTTTCAACATATTTAAAGTCTTATTTCTCCATTTGGTTAAAAACAAATGCTCCCTGGATGCATAAAAAGAATGTGAAAAGTGGAAATGTCCTCAGAAAAGAGGGCAGCTGGTCACCCTAAGTTTAAACTATTTCATGCTGCCAGGGCACTTCTCCAGCTGGTGAGGAGAAGTAATCACAGAATTTGTCTCTTATTTTAGAAGCCTCTCCGCTTGAGTTGTTGGATCCAGTCTGGGGGATGGCCTGCAAACCATCATGTTGTCAGTGGGTGATGTTTGAGGTATAGCTCTTTCAACCTCACCATTTCTCCGCATGTAGTTTTGAAGAACACATGTGGCCTTCACAACACAGTCGGCTTTCTTTGGACAGATTCCTATGGGGAGAATAAAGTCTCAATAGATTTGTGTGTGTATCTAGATTTGTGTGTGCGTATCTAGATTTGTGTGTTCGTATCTAGATTTGTGTGTGTGTATCTAGATTTGTGTGTGCGTACCTAGATTTGTGTGTGCGTACCTAGATTTGTGTGTGCGTATCTAGATTTGTGTGTGCGCATCTAGATTTGTGTGTGCATATCTAGATTTGTGTGTGCGTATCTAGATTTGTGTGTGCGTATCTAGATTTGTGTGTGCGCATCTAGATTTGTGTGTGAGTACCTAGATTTGTGTGTGCGTATCTAGATTTGTGTGTGCGCATCTAGATTTGTGTGTGCGTATCTAGATTTGTGTGTGCGCATCTAGATTTGTGTGTGCGTACCTAGATTTGTGTGTGCGTATCTAGATTTGTGTGTGCGTATCTAGATTTGTGTGTGCACATCTAGATTTGTGTGTGCGTATCTAGATTTGTGTGTGCGTAACTAAAGATTTGTGTGTGTGCATCTATATCTATGTGTGTGTCTAGATCTATGCATGTGTAACTCTTGATTTGTAACTTGTGTTTAAATTTTTGTGTGTAACTTCAGCTCCTACACATACAAATCATTAAATACAGACACACAAATCAACTGGTACACACGGACAAAACTACATTACATACAGATCAGTTTACAAGTACAAAAACCCTTTTGAGACTCTTTTCACGCCTGACTGATTTGTGCGTAAATGGTGCATTCAATGCTGGGTGAAAGCTGGGAAATCTGAATTTTCTTTGGAGTTGGTCTAAACTTGTGTTGAAGGGGCAAACATGTTTTTCTGTGGAAAAATAGAATATCTCATGATCCTGTAGTTACAAAATATTAACCTAAATTTACTTTTTAATAATCTAAAATTGTTTATTTAGACATAAATGTGTTTATGAGCTATGAAAACGTAGTCAAATGGTTGTAAGAAATGACCACTAGATGGCAGAGTGGTTCTCTGACTGGGAAAAACACGCTTCAACCGGCAGAAAGCAGGAGAAGATGGCGCGGCGCCCTGGTGATCTTTCCTCTGAAGTAAGTAAAAGTTAAACCTGCACGCTTTCCAGTCCGGTTATGAGACAGGCAGCTGTTATTGTAGACCATTTCAGACGTTTTATAGGTCTGGCAGCTTGACACTGTCCTCATTTCTGTGTTAGCTGGCGCTAACGTCTGTAACCTAAGCTACTTTAGCCATTTCAAGCTGTTGAGAACATAGACATGAATAGAGAATAGTGTTTCTGTCTTTCAGCAAAATCACACCAACTTCACTTTGACATGTATGTTAATAGAGTTGTGTAATGAAGTTGCTAAATGATTTAAAACAGTTTTTAATAGGTGGGTTTTAAAGAGGCTGTAAGCTAACCTAACAAAAACACAATGCTAAGCAGATTTTATGCCCTTGATGTAATCTGAACAAAGTCAAATGTAACTAAATCATTCTATTGGTTTTACAGAGCACAAACACTATTCTCTATTCATGTCTAATCGTGTTAACCGGCTAACTGCAGCTAGTTAGCAGCTGGTCTTTGTGTGTTTAAACGGGCCATTCAGCTTCTTAACTTCATCAGCGCAGTTTTAAATTTGTTTAGAGTTTTGTAAATTCTTTGGAGATTTCTGAGTTTAAAGTGAATTCTATTGAGACACAATAATGTTCATGACGTGTGTAAAGAGTAGTTACTAAACTATCTGAACTAGGGCAGCTGTTTTTTATTCTGAGACTGCCATGTGAGTTTTAGATCACACAGCAGCATCATTTGGGATATCAGTAAAGTAAATGTGATCATGAACATGAGTAATTATTTCATATTTTTCAGTTAAACCACATGATGCTGACTTCAGTGACCTGCTGCAGCATGTCACACACTCAGGATCACCATGGTAACACGATGTGTCCTCCAGAGCAACCAGAGCTGAATCAGGACGTCTGAACAACAGAACTAGAACCTTCACAAAGTTGGTATTTACTGCAGGACTGTTCCTTTGCATCTGTTTAATATCATTCATTTATCATCTGAGGTCAAGTTGGGATTAGAATCTTTACTTCAAGACAGAACACGAAATGAAGAATTATTAATGACAAAATCTCAGCATAAACAAATAAGTGTAGAACAGTAACTAAACAGTTAAGCCTGGGACACACAGGAGACAGACGCGCCACGGTTTAATGGTCACACAGGAGGCGCCGCGCCGCTGAACGCTTCTTGAAAAGTCGCATGATAGTCACAACATCACGCAGGACTTGAGAACAGGAAGCGGAAAGTGACTCTTTTGTTTATATGTGATCAGACTTGCCGCTGTGTTTAGTGAGACTCTAATTGATTAAAAATGGTAAGTACGCTATCTATTAGGATCGTACAATATCTTTTGCTTCTCAACTTCAACAATAAAAAGCTCCTCATCCATGTTTTGGCAGTTGGGTTTATGCCGGCGTTTCGGTTTGTGCCGTAAAGCCATTCCGCGTCGTAATGTCTGTTGTAAAGTACTCAACAATGTTGTAAACAGCTGTGCCATGGTGCGCCGCAGCGCTTGAGATAGAACTGGCGCCTATCTTCAGCGCCTCTGCGCGGACCGGCGCTTCTGGGACGCGATGCTGCGCTCCCCGTGTAGCCACTCTCACTAACTATAATAGCTTCTGTTTAAAATGACGGCGCGGGCGTGACACGGCGCGTCTGTCTCCGGTGTGTCCCAGGCTTTACAGGTTACACTGCTGCTACTGCATTCATGTCTATCTTCATGTTCTCAGAGGGACTGATCATGAGTGGTGGGCTGAGCGATGAGCAGGTTGGTGGAAGCTGCCGGTCCGGTCAGTGATGGTGTCAAAGCCGGTAAGTGGACTGGTGGAGTGCTGCAGCTGGCTGGGTGATGGGGAGGCTAGCAGAATAAAATTCAAATTAAAGTGATCAGGAATTTATCACGTACCAACGCTAACCGTAACAAATTTTTCTGAGGTTTCCTGCAGATGTCAAGATTCTGTATGAATGTAATAACTTTTATAGAATCACTGATTTTAAAATTAAAGATAAGGGACGTAAAAATCCCTCCAACAAACCATTCATATGTACTGGTGCTACCGCATTGGTGGGGGTATGCTTGTTGTGATGCAAGATGCTGTTTTTCTTTGTTTTTGTCTCTTTATTTCCAAGATGCCCATCATTAGACAGCATATAGATCTGTTTAGCTGTAATTCTTAATCTCAGCCTGATGAATCTGCTGCTTAGTGTGGACGAACATCTGACCGCATGGATCATCAACTACCTCACCAACAGGCCACAGTACGTGAGGCTGCACAACTGTACGTCTGAGGTGGTTGTGTGCAGTACTGGAGCTCCACAGGGTACAGTGCTCTCACCCTTTCTCTTCACCTTCTACATCTCGGACTTCACCTACAACACCAGCAGCTGTCACCTCCAGAAGTTCTCTGATGACTCGGCCATCGTCGGCTGTGTGTCTGAGGGGGATGACCAGGAGTANCCGCAGTTCATTCGCCGCGCCAGGCGCACCTGGTCCATGACCTCTGCTGCTCTCCACCGTACTGCAGACCGTAATCGGCGCATGGCGGATCGTCATCGACGACCTGCGCCGGCCTATGCCCCTGGTCAGCAGGTCTGGCTTTCTACAAGGGACATCAAACTCAAGAACACGTGTCGTAAGTTCTCTCCTAGGTTCATTGGCCCATACCGAATCACTGCTGTGGTGAACCCTTCTGCGGTGCGCCTGGATCTGCCCTCATCGATGAGGGTCCACCCCGTCTTCCATGTGTCTCTGATTAAGCCTGTGGCCTCCAGTCCCCTGTGTCCTCCGCCTGCTCCGCCTCCTCCTGCCCGGCTCAGTGGTGGTGGGTTGCTCTACCCTGTGCGGCGTCTCCTGGACGTCCGCCGCCGGGGCAGGGGTTTTCAGTATCTGGTCGATTGGGAGGGGTATGGTCCAGAGGACCGTTCCTGGGTCCCCAGGGCCTTCATCGATGACCCTTCCCTTATCCGGGACTTTGAGGCCTCTCGGGCTGCCTCCTCCTCCGCCTCCTCCTCCTCTGCTGGGACGCCGGGGGGCGTCCCTTGTGGGGGGGGTACTGTCATGGCTAATTGATCTCCTCTCCTAGTGTTCCTCAGGTGAGCGTGTAGAGAGCAGGACCAGCTGAGACAAATCACCAATTATCCAGCCAGGGCATTTAAGGAGCAGCTGGACACACCTCAGTGCCGGATGATTACTCATGTTTGGGTAGTTCGAGCCACTTGAAGCCTCCAGTGTTTTTGTATATGTTTCTAGTGTGTCACAAGCCAGTAATTCCTTGTGTTTTTGCCACCTCAGGTGTTTTCAGTCATTTGCAACTCAGCTGCCATAACCTCCTTGGATCTCACGCTCCAGTCCAGTTACCCTACTCCTTCCCTGGCTGCCCGCTCTCTACCGCTTGCCTGCCCCTGGACCATCCTGCTCTTCTCCGTGTCCACTACCACAACCCCCAGCCTGACAACTTCCCCCCCGAGCTCTCACACCGTTCCTGGAGACAGTAAGCCAGCCAACCATCCTCTTCTCTCCCTCACCAAGACCAGAGACTAACCCGTTCTGTTTTACAGAGCTCCTGGACATTCCTGCCACCCGTTTGGAGCAGCGCTTTATTTTGGTGTCTTTAATAAATATCTTGATTTCCTTTCAGTCAGTTGTCTGTGTTTGATTCTACATGTCGTGGGTGAAACACGTACCTTCCGACATGACAGCGCCACGGTTTAATGGTCACACAGGAGGCGCCGCGCCGCTGAACGCTTTTTGGAAAGTCGTGTGATAGTCACAACATCACACGGGACTTGAGAACAGGAAGTGGAAAGTGACTCTTTTGTTTATATGTGATCAGACTTGCCGCTGTGTTTAGTGAGACTCTAATTGATTAAAAATGGAAAGTACGCTATCTATTAGGATCGTACAATATCTTATGCTTCTCAACTTCAACAATAAAAAGCTCCTCATCCATGTTTTGGCAGTTGGGTTTATGCCGGCGTTTGGGTTTGTGCCATAAAGCCGTTCCACGTCGTAATGTCTGTTGTAAAGTACTCAACAATGTTGTAAACAGCTGTGCCATGGTGCGCCGCAGCGCTTGAGATAGAACTGGCGCCTATCTTCAGCGCCTCTGCGCGGACCAGCGCTTCTGGGACGCGATGCTGCGCTCTCCGTGTAGCCACTCTCACTAACTATAATGGCTTATTTTTAAAATGACGGCGCGGGCGTGACGCGGCGCGTCTGTCTCCAGTGTGACCCAGGCTTTACAGGTTACACTGCTGCTACTGCATTCATGTCTAATCTTCATGTTCTCAGAGGGACTGATCATGAGTGGTGAGCTGAGCGATGAGCAGGTTGGTGGAAGCTGCTGGTCCGGTCAGTGATGGAGTCAAAGCTGGTAAGTGGACTGGTGGAGTGCTGCAGCTGGCTGGGTGATGAGGAGGCTATCAGAATAAAATTCATATTAAAGTGATCAGGAATTTATCACGTACCAACGCTAATGCAAGCACAGTGCTCCTTAACAACTTTTTCTGAGGTTTCCTGCAGATGTCAAGATTCTGTATGAATGTAATAACTTTTATAGAATCACTGATTTTAAAATTAAAGATAAGGGACGTAAAAATCCCTCCAACAAACCATTCATATGTACTGGTGCTACCGCATTGGTGGGGGTATGCTTGTTGTGATGCAAGATGCTGTTTTTCTTTGTTTTTGTCTCTTTATTTCCAAGATGCCCATCATTAGACAGCATATAGATCTGTTTAGCTGTAATTCTTAATCTCAGCCTGATGAATCTGCTGCTTAGTGTGGACGAACATCTGACCGCATGGATCATCAACTACCTCACCAACAGGCCACAGTACGTGAGGCTGCACAACTGTACGTCTGAGGTGGTTGTGTGCAGTACTGGAGCTCCACAGGGTACAGTGCTCTCACCCTTTCTCTTCACCTTCTACATCTCGGACTTCACCTACAACACCAGCAGCTGTCACCTCCAGAAGTTCTCTGATGACTCGGCCATCGTCGGCTGTGTGTCTGAGGGGGACAACCAGGAGTACAAGTCAGTCATCATGGACTTTGTGGACTGGTGTGAGCGTAACCACCTTCGCTTGAACACCAGTAAAACAAAGGAAATGATGATTGACTTCCAGAGAAACACTCCTCCTCACTCACCAGTAAACATCCAGGGAGCAGACATTGAGGTGGTGGACACCTTTAAGTACCTGGGTGTTCACCTCAACAGTAAACTGAACTGGTCCCACAACACAGATGCTCTGTATAAGAAGGGCCAAAGCCGCCTCCATCTCATTAGGAGGCTGAGGTCCTTCAGAGTTAACTCCCAGCTGCTAACATCCTTTTATCACTCTGTTGTTGTCTCTGTTATTCATTCTGCTGTGGTCTGCTGGGGTGTAGGCAGCTCTGACCGAGACAGGAAGAGACTGAACAAGCTAGCTACCAAAGCTAGCTCGGTTCTGGGCTGCCCGCTGGATTCTGTTGAGGAGACGTGTGAAAGGAGGATGCTGGGGAAGATGACCTCCATCTTAAGAAACCCCTCCCATCCACTGCACTCCACTGTGGAGATCATGGACAGCTCCTCCAGAGGTAGACTGAGACATCCCAGATGTAAAACTGAGCGCTATTGAAGATCTTTCATCCCCTCTGCTGTAAGAGTGTATAACTCCTCAGTTTAAGCTGTGCTGGTATCATCCTGGTACACAATAACACCAATGCAATATTCAGTATGTGTTCTATAATTGTGCAATACCGGATTCACATTGTTGTCTGTGTCTCTTACAGTATGCTGCATAGTGCTGGTACCAAGTTTGTTTTTATCTTTTATTTGTGGTTTTTAGTGATCTAAGATTACAATACTAGATTACTGCCTATGTGTATATAGATGTATCCTTGTTTTTTTATCTTTCTTCTAATTACCCTTTGAGTGATGGTGCTGCTGTGACAAGTGAATTTCCCCACTGTGGGATCAATAAAGTCTATTCTATTCTATTTTACGTCACACATCATGACATGAAGACTGCAGCTTTCTAAAAGACTTGCTTCTCTCTAGAACATCCACCACATCTGGGAGCTCCATGAAAGCAGCAGCAGACACCTGGTTCCTGCTGAAAGTGTTGATGTCTTCTTTGGTGGTTGTGATGTCAGAGAGAGGGATCCTCATGTCCTGAAGAAGTCTGGAGCCTGTGGAGCTCACTGAAGCAGACGTTCTTTTATGGGGTCTCATGCATTTGAGAGTAAAACGTGTCGATCCCCGACTGAAAATGTATATGCAGATTAAACCTGTTGCACACAGTTTACCGTTATTGTGACCAATGGCTTTTAATAAATAAATATATGAAAAATGTTTGGTTATGTGGTTTTGCACAGCTGACGCACACTTATTTTGTCATCTAATACGTTTTTAACCAGAAACAGTTTTATTTCAATTAACATTTTAATCAACAGTTACTATTTATACTAGTTGTTAGGCTGGAAGCACCATCAGCAGGGTTATAGATGCATCTACACCCACATATTTTCCTCCAAGTCATTAAAAACTTGTTTTAAATGAATTTAGATCAGCTGTGTCGTTCTGCTCCTTTTCCATCTGACAACAGGCAGACAGAAGATTACAGGATTAAATCCTGGAAACGGTAATATCTCATGTTTTGTTAGAGGAAGTAGATCTGAAGGCAAGCTAGCGCTGACATATTTAAGTCTATTAGGACAAAAAGTAAAGCATCCCTATGTTAGCACACAGAGAACAGGAAGCTCAAATTCTAACCCAGATCCTTACGTTGATGAGTGTATTATATAAACAGTTATTTTTATACAATTATACGTATTTTAGCTGAATATGAACTGTACCCTAAATGTTTTCAACGATATGTTTGCAGTCTGGCTGCCCTCTAAAATATAAAAATGATAAATGTTCGTGCTGCTCCAAAGGGAATTGCTTTGATAAAATACATAATCAGTGTAGTAATTAATACACATTATTGACCAATAATCACCAAAAAATCCATGTGGAAATGAGAAAAGGGTAGTTTTAGCGTCCAGTCCTGCCAGAAGCCGCTCATACTGACTGGCAGCGCTGAGCTGTTTGGAACTATTCGGGGCTACATGAACCACGTGACCGCGTGTCAGCGAGTTCAAAGCGTGTCGCAACTTTGTCTTTTGACTTCAGAGGAAAGATCACCAGAGCTGCTCCATCTTATCGTGCCTTCTCCCGGTTTGAAGCGTGTTTTCCCAGTCAGAGAACCGCTCTGCCATCTAGTGGTCATTTCTTACAACCATTTGACTACGTTTTCATAGCTCATAAACACATTTATGTCTAAATAAACTATTTTAGATTATTAAAAAGTAAATTTAGGTTAATGTTTTGTAACTACAGGATCATGAGATATTCTATTTTTCCACAGAAAAACATGTTTGCCCCTTCAACACAAGTTTAGACTAACTCCAAAGAAAATTCAGATTTCCCAGCTTTCAGCCAGCATTGAATGCACCATCTACGCACAAATCAGTCAGGCGTGAAAAGAGTCTCAAAAGGGTTTTTGTACTTGTAAACTGATCTGTGGGTAATGTAGTTTTGTCCGTGTGTACCAGTTGATTTGTGTGTTTGTATTTAATGATTTGTATGTGTAGGAGCTGAAGTTACACACAAAAATGTAAACACAAGTTACAAATCAAGAGTTACACATGCATAGATCTATACACACACACACACAGATATAAATGCGCACACACAAATCTTTAGTTACGCACACACAAATCTAGATATGCACACACAAATCTAGATACACACACAAATTTATTGAGGCTTTTTTCTCCCCATAGATTTCCCAGTACACGGCAATACACACACCCCTGTGTAGAAAGGAGGCCAAATGCATTTTCTACTATTCTTCTGGCACAAGACAGGCTGTAGTTGTAGCATCTCTTCTTTCTCTAGATTTTTACCTGGATATGGTCTCATAATGTGGCGTTGAAGGGGGAATGCTTCATCTGCCACCAGTAAGAATAAGAATACTTTATTTTTACCTCAGTACATGTGGCATTGGCCCCAGGTGGTCTGAGCCTTGTAATGTGTTGTCTTCAGGTATGCTCAGGGTCCCAGCCTTTAAGTGTTTCCCCAGGGGAGACTCTGACAGTATGCGCCCATCACTGTTTCTCCCATAAACACCAATATCTATAAGTCTAAACATATAATGAGCATCTACCACAGTTAGAAGGACAATAGAGTGGCTGTCTTTGTAGTTGTAATATTTAGAGCCAGAAGATGGAGGAGCTTGCAACACAACATGCTTTCCATCGAGAGCACCTATACAGTTTGGAAAGTTCCATCAGTCTCTGAAACCATCTTCAGTGGTTTTCCAATCTTCCATTGTTGGCTCTGGCATGTATTTAGGCTGCAGCATATCCCAAATGGCCTGTGAGACATCACCCACTATGTCTCCAACTGTTGAGCGCCCCACTTGGTAGTTGAAACCAATAGCGGAGAAGGAATTTCCTGTTGCAAGAAATCTGAAAAAGGAAAAAAACATTAGTGTTTGTAATATGTTTATTAACATTGTTTGTAAGAGTTACATAAAATCAGACTTTTACTTCTATTTTAAATTAAAATATTCATAATATTATGCATTTTTATTCTGTTTTTGCAGGTGAGGAGGCCAAAAAGCGGTGAAAAAATCTAAGAGACACATACATGAGAGTCCGCAAATCTCTGACAGAAAAGATGAGTAGTTCAGCTGTTGGTGGGCAGAAGACATGGAAGCATTATCAGATCATGTCCTTCCTGGAGCCACATGTCAAAGAGTGAGTCACAAGTGGAAACCTAACAGCAGATGACCCTCAGCAGGAAGAGGAAATCATATTGACCCTGGAACCAGTACAAGAGGAGGAAGATAGCTCTACTGTTTTTTCACACAACACTGATGCAGTTAGTGACTGCAGTAGTCAATCCTCACTTGACCTGTCAGTCCAACAACCATCATCAATCCTCCAAAATCACCAATTGTCTTTTCACAAGCCAACTCATGGAAAACAAAAGCGGCCTGCTGACAGCTTTGAAGCAAGTAAATGACCCACACTTGTATAGCGCCTTTCAGAGTCAGAGGACTCCAAAGTGCTTTACACTACAGTGTATCATTCATCCTGTCATGCACACATTCACACGCTGGTGATGATCTACAGTGTAGCCACAGCTGCCTTGGGGTGCACTGACAGAGGCGAGGCTGCCCTAAGACCACCACCAGTAGGCAACGTGGGTTAAGTGTCTTGCCCAAGGACACAACGACAGCGACAGCTGTTGGAAACGCTTGACTTTCTGAAGCAAATCGGTGTGGCTCACACAGATATTAAACCAGACAACCTCATGCTGGTAAAACATGGGTCACAACCATTCAGAGTCAAGCTGATCGATTTTGGAATTGCTTTTAGGACGTTTCTCAGCTTGGGCAGGCCATATCATACCGGGCACCAGAGATCCACCTGGGCATCCCACGTGATGAAAGTCTCGACCTATGGGGTGTCGGATACATGATGGCCTTTTTGTTTTTACGTCGGACCCTGTGTCCACATGACGAGTATGAAGCTGTAAGGATTATCGTGAGGCTTCTGGGTATGCCCGACTATCATTCCCTCAGTACAGGTTGTAGAGCCGAACACTTTTTCACACTGGACGAGAGTGAAAGAGAACCTTTTTGGAGACTTAAAACTCCTAAAGAATATGAGCAGTACACAGGAAAGAGGATTAAGAAGAGCCACCCAATGTTTGATAAGCTACAATCCCTAGATGACTTAGTGAAGATGGTGCCAGAAACGGCAGAGCCAGCTGAAGTCAAAGACTTGAAAGCATTTATAAATCTGCTAAAACAAATGCTATGTTTGGATCCTGAAGATAGGATTCATCCAGCTGACGCTCTGGAACATACCTTCATAACAATGAAGCACCTTGGTGACGCCAGGAACAGTCCATATGTGACGATGGCTCATGAAATAATGGCAGGGGGTGAAGATAGCGACTCAAACAGTGCTGCTCCAGTCGGTGAAACACCTGACATCACAAATCCTCCTGAAGTGATGCCACCTGCTGGTGAACACTCTGATAACTCACGCTCCCATCCACATGAAGAATCTGTGGAGCAAACATCTGAAACCATCTCCCCACAGGAACAGCCCCCAGACAATCTAGCAGAGGAAGCTGGCACAGATGCTGAACGTAACACAGACGTTATTATTGATATAGACTTCCCAACATTAGACGATAATTAATCATTAACATTATGGTGGATTTTTAACCAACATACTCAATTTTTTTTCCAGATTGTGGAATTGGTGAANCTGGTCAATGCAACTTTTTTATCAGTCTTGGACTATGGAGACTTGTTATATATGAATGCCTCGGCTCAGTGCCTTCATAAGATTGACTCGGTATATCATGCTGCACTGAGGTTTATTACCAACTGCAACGCCTCGACTCATCATTGTGATCTTTACCTGCGGGTGGGATGGCCCTCCTTAGCCTCCAGGAGAGCGAGCCACTGGTATATTTTTATATACAAAGCTATGCTTGGACTTCTCCCTTATTATCTGTGCACCTTAATCTCATGGAAAAGGGCTGCCTCCTACTGTTTGCGCTCAAGCGATTATGTACAGCTGGAGGTTCCGTTTGTGCGAACTACCATGGGAAAACGTGCCTTCGTTCACTCAGCTCCCTCCACATGGAACAAACTGCAACAAAATTGGAAGCTAATGGAATTGGTTTCACTGAACACTTTTAAGGCCAAACTGAGAGCTTTTCAGTCCACTGTTTTTACTTGTAATTGTTTTTAAATGTTGCCTATTTTTCTGTCATTTTTGTAACTGTTTATGCTGCCTCTTGGCCAGGACTCCCTTGGAAAAGAGGTTTTGAATCTCAATGGGACATTTCCTGGTTAAATAAAGGTTAAATAAAAATAAAAAAAATAAATAAACAAAAACACAATGCTAAGCAGCTTTTATGCCCTTGATGTAATCTGAACAAAGTCAAATGTAACTAAATCATTCTATTGGTTTTACAGAGCACAAACACTATTCTCTATTCATGTCTAATCGTGTTAACCGGCTAACTGCAGCTAGTTAGCAGCTGGTCTTTGTGTGTTTAAACGGGCCTATTCAGCTTCTTCACTTCATCAGCGCAGTTTTAAATTTGTTTAGAGTTTTGTAAATTCTTTGGAGATTTCTGAGTTTAAAGTGAATTCTATTGAGACACAATAATGTTCATGACGTGTGTAAAGAGTAGTTACTAAACTATCTGAACTAGGGCAGCTGTTTTTTATTCTGAGACTGCCATGTGAGTTTTAGATCACACAGCAGCATCATTTGGGATATCAGTAAAGTAAATGTGATCATGAACATGAGTAATTATTTCATATTTTTCAGTTAAACCACATGATGCTGACTTCAGTGACCTGCTGCAGCATGTCACACACTCAGGATCACCATGGTAACACGATGTGTCCTCCAGAGCAACCAGAGCTGAATCAGGACGTCTGAACAACAGAACTAGAACCTTCACAAAGTTGGTATTTACTGCAGGACTGTTCCTTTGCATCTGTTTAATATCATTCATTTATCATCTGAGGTCAAGTTGGGATTAGAATCTTTACTTCAAGACAGAACACGAAATGAAGAATTATTAATGACAAAATCTCAGCATAAACAAATAAGTGTAGAACAGTAACTAAACAGTTAAGCCTGGGACACACAGGA
>SSNS01000511.1:109766-136378 GCA_006937985.1 Aphyosemion australe | reverse complement strand
ACCAGGAGCCGGCAGAGTCTGGGGGGCCGGCGACGGGGGACCAGGAGCCGGCAGAGTCTGGGGGGCCGGCGACGGGGGAGCAGGGACCAGGGGACTCTGGGAGGCCGGCGGCGGCGAAGGAGCAGGGACCAGGGGACTCTGGGAGGCCGGCGGCGGCGAAGGAGCAGGGACCAGGGGACTCTGGGAGGCCGGCGGCGGCGAAGGAGCAGGAACCAGGGGACTCTGGGAGGCCGGCGACGGCGAAGGAGCAGGGACCAGGGGACTCTGGGAGGCCGGCGGCGAAGGAGCAGGGACCAGGGGACTCTGGGAGGCCGGCGGCGAAGGAGCAGGGACCAGGGGACTCTGGGAGGCCGGCGACGAAGGAGCAGGGACCAGGGGACTCTGGGAGGCCGGCGACGACGGCGGAGCAGGGTCCTGAAGGTTCTGGGAGGCCGGCGGCGAAGGAGCAGGGACCAGGAGGCTCTGGGATGCCGGCGACGAAGGAGCAGGGACCAGGAGGCTCTGGGAGGCCGGCGACGAGGCAGGGACCAGGGGG
This sequence comes from Aphyosemion australe, assembly GCA_006937985.1. Classification (NCBI taxonomy): domain Eukaryota; kingdom Metazoa; phylum Chordata; class Actinopteri; order Cyprinodontiformes; family Nothobranchiidae; genus Aphyosemion; species Aphyosemion australe. The sequence goes on along the minus strand of SSNS01000511.1, from coordinate 135,843 downwards.
CTCTGGGAGGCCGGCTGTAGTGGTGGCTTGGCTGGAGCCCCAGGGGTCTGCGGCGGCGTTGCTGGCGCAAGGACCTGGCCTCGGCGGGAGCCACTGGGACGGATGGAGCCTCTGGGACGGACGGAGCCTCGGGCGGAGCCTCTGGGACGGACGGAGCCTCGGGCGGAGCCTCTGGGACGGACGGAGCCTCGGGCGGAGCCTCTGGGATAGGCGGGACATCGGGCGGAGCCTCTGGGATAGGCGGGACCTTAGGTACAGGTCTTTGGCGGTGGCGTCTTCGGCGGTGGGGCTGTGGCGGGGAGGAGAGATCTGTCTGACCACCCGGAGAAGGTGTGGATGCATCAGAGTTCTCCCTTTCACATCGCTCTGCAGCTCGGCGGAGGTACTCCCAGAGGGTGATCATTTCATCACTGGATTCAGACTCATTGGGTTGAAGCTGTGGGGTGGAGGATGGGTCCATCAGATGTGATGAGATGGCACAGTCAGCGTCAGATGTTGGGGTGTAACAGCCCACCAGAGGTGAAGAGGTGGCGCTGTGGAAACCAGATGAGGATGTGAAGGGACGACCCACCAGAGGTGAAGAGGTGGCGCCGTCAGAACCAGAGGAGGGTGGAGTGCAACAGCCCACCAGAGGTGAGGAGATGGCGCTGTGGGGACCAGAGGAGGATGTGGAGGATCGACCCACCAGAGATGAGGAAGTGGCGTCGATCGAATCGGGGGAGAAGGAGAGGAAGCCGGATCGTATTGTGGGGGCAGCGGCCTGGGGGAGATGATGTCTGGAGGTTGAAGATGAGGAATGGCCCACCTGAGGTGACCAGGTGGTGCCAGCAGGAGTGAAGGATTGGCCCAACAGAGGAGACGTGGTGGCGCCAACAGAAGTGGAGGAGGAGGAGAGGAAGCCGGTTCTGATGGTGGGTACCTCAGTCTGTTCATGGTACGACTTCTTGTGGGTAGAAGGTGATGAGGCGGAGGTGGATCGGCCCGCCAGGGGTGACGAGGTGGCGCCGATAGGACCAGAGGAGGATGTGGGTGTCTGTAGAGCTGGTGGAGGTGAGTTGTGGCCAAAAGTCCTTAATAAATCACGGGCAAAAGTCCAAAATTTAACTGTTTTCATGGGTTGTCTTTCAAAGTAACTGTAAGCCCACATTAGGGCGTCATCACCCAGGCAGAGGACCATGAAGGAGAGCTTTTCATAGTCTGTGAGGGATGGTTCCGTTAAACAGTGTGCACAGTCTCTGATGAATTCTCTGCAGGTTGACGGGTCTCCTTCATACCTTTCTGGGGGTTGATGGATGGTGGTGGTTGATGGCTGATGAGGTGGACAAGCTGCTGGGTCCATGTTGGTCGGTTCCTTCTGTCATGTGGTGGGAGGTTGTTGTAGGACCCAAGTGCAGGAATATCCAGGAGGCAGCCAGGTATGGTTGAAAAAATGAAAATGTTTTATTTACAGCCGTGGTCTGGAGCAGGAACAAAAATCAGCAGGTGACACAGGGATAAAGGCAACACACACAGATGACACAGACAAACACAAGGAACCGACACGAGTGTAGAACTGAGCTGAGTTTAAATAGACTGAGGTGGTGAATGGAGACAAGCAACAGGTGAGATGATTACTGATTGATGATGGACAGGTGTGACTAGTTAACTGAGGATGGGAAGCAATACAAAACACAAGAGGACTGAACCAGATAAAGAGAGAAACCTAAAACATTAAAACTAAATGCTGAAAGAAAATACTAGAATGCATAAACAGAATACAGGAGAAATAATTAAAGTCATTTAACTAATAACCAAAATACAAGAAGCAACTAACATAGGAGAACACAGGAAGGAAGATATGAGAAATGAAACACCAAACTGACTGAAGACTAAAAACACTGAACATAAGAGGTACAGGATGACTAAGGGGACACAAGGACAACAGCTAACTGGAGGGATGAACTAAATACCAGGGGACAATGAAAGATAACTAATGTGAGGATGAAACAGCTAAGAGGAACACAGGGGTCAAAGGTAACTGATACAAAAGGATACTAAACTTACAGGGACCTGGCAATACTTAAATACACAAGAAGGGGAAAGGAAAACGAGAGAAATACAACACTAATGGGCTGGGGAATGGACATGGCAGAACTAAAGTAATGAGAAATAAAGTAAAAACTGAATGATGATTGAAGGGACCGGAGACAAGGGAGATGGGATATGGAAGGGCCAGGGAGGACATAGACTGGACACAGGGAGGACATAGACAGGACATGACAGGCTGTAAGTGTATATTAGCTATATTAGCCTATTATCAAAATGACTAAGTAGGCTACAAATACATAATGAGCATTCATGATTAAATGTTTATTTCCTGCAGCGCATCCTGGAGAGAATGACATACCACGTGACTCTGCTGTAGATATTTGGTGCTTTACGTTTTAACTTCCATTACAATATTAATCAGTGTTTTTAATTTGATCATTTCTTCTTGCGGCCCATCACAGCCCACATACCTGCATAACAGCGCTGCTTGATATCGATCACCTCACACGACTCATCACAGGTAGTTGAGGACGCTGGAGCTGAATTAATGTCTTTGATTTGCTGATTGGTGACGTCTCCTGTCGTTTTAATGGTCCTTGTCTTTGTGGAGAGAGGATTGTCTTTAATTTTCTGGATTATCTCGGTTTTGTTTTTGAAGTCTGAAATAGGTGCTCTGATATTGTGATGAATGAATCCTTCATGTAATCACCATCCGTGAACAGTTTCCCCCGCTTTTGTCTCTCAGGTTGCAACAAAACTTGCAGCAGTAGTGGAGTTGGGAGATGTAATCCACTTCTTAAATCTACTTTTATAACCTGACACACGGGAGGCGACATGCGGCAGCAGCAAAAGCCAGCGGCGCCTCTGTTCCAGCAGGGTGAATAGCGAGTCTTCCGTTGTTTTGATTGGCCGTCAGATTGGAGGGAATTTTGGGTTATTAAAGCAGTTCAGAGTTGAAACAGCGGTAGATGTGAAGTCTCACAAGGTTTTGCTGGAGTTAAGTGAAGTCTTGTAAAGCTCTGGGACATCAGACACGGCAAATATGAACTTTTCCTCCATGTTTACCCGGAGATGTACTGAGAAGCATCCTGTCCCCTCATTGGTCAGTCAGTGATGGTGCGTTCGATTTGTCCTCGGAACTCGGAAATCCCGACTTCCGAGTAGGAAAAATCAAATAAAACGCCCCGCAAAGTCGGAACTCCCAGTCGGAAACTCGGACGTTTTTCAGAACTCCGACCTCGAAATCCAAGATGGCAGTGCCCTCGAAAACTGCTGTTTAGGTAGCTCTCAACGAACACATACGACTAATAAACAAAACTTTTAGTTTGTTCAAATTAGAGATGCAAGCGCTACATGTAACTTTTATTTCAAACACACTCTTATATGTGTGTCTTGTAAAATAAACACATCAAACGCACCAGAGCCGCATGTTCCCGACCCCTGGTCTAGTTTATAGTCCTGACGACTCTGAGGGGGGTGGATTTTTTTGTAACTCTTTCGTTTAGGTGTAATTAAATGCTTGAAATTATGAATAATTAGATTTGATTTACAGGAAGCATGAGCGTCAGAGCTAGCATAAGCAGCTAGCTCCAAGGAAGGCCTCAGCATCACGTTAATAGATGTTCGGCCATTTTGACTCTCTGAACTTTAGTTGTGTTTTCTGCGTGTTCGTGTTTGGATGTTAATCATGGGATTATTGCACAAAGAGGGAAAGCCGTGGAATTATTTGCACCAAGAGACCATCCAAGAAGTCTCTGCTTCATTTTTATCAGTAAGTAAAATTATATTTCTGTACTTTATTTCGCTGGTTGAATGGGAGAAGATGCTTTGTGTTTAACATAACACTGCTTGGTCAAAGATGGGTTGAAATATAACGTGTTCGTGGGGCTGGCTGGGTACCGTAACTCGAGCTAGGTAAGCTAACCGAGGCTAGTTGAGGCTTTGGGACTTCACTGGTCCACCATGGTCAAAGATCCACGAGGTCATCGCTGCAGAATGGAGGTTTGCCAAGTTTGGGCAACGTGCCTCTCCTTTTACCAGCAGCGGCCTGCGATCAGAGATCCGCGAATGTGCCGCTTAATCCTTGCGGAGGCACGCAGTCCAGTGAGGCGGGCGCCCGGCTTCACTACACACAAGCAGCCGCACACTCCCTTCTCCTGAGGAAGCTGGGACGTGCTGCTGCTTGGCTACCGTCTGAGGCTGTGGTTGTAGCCTGTGGAACTCTCTGAGGGAGACTACAGAAACAATCCAGCTGTTTGAGCTGATCTCATTACACTTTGGAGTCTCTCAACCGCGTTTCTCTCGCTAAAAGTGCCCGAAAAACTCCACTAGCTTCGGGTTAGCATGCAGCTAACGTCCCGCTGAACTCCCCCGGAGCGCAGCGGGACATCGTGTAAGCAGCCAGAGCGCACGGCTCCGATCGCAGCGGTCTGAGGCTCTTGTAATTTTACGGTCCATATTACAGCTCCACAGACGACCAACGCTGCTGTTTGAGCTGATATTGCTACATTTTGGAGTCGCTCAACCGCGTTTCTCTCGCTAAAAGCGCCCGAAAAACTCCACTAGCTTCGAGTTAGCATGCAGCTAAGGTCCATTGGTTTTTCTTGCTTTAACACAGTATTACGATGTTTCATTTACCTTTAATCACTGACGGTTTGGGCGACTCACTGTCGCCATCTTCAGAGTCACGCCGACTTGACGGCGTCACTTCCGCTGTTTATTTGCAGGCAGTAAGGGGCGTTGCTGCCCTCTACTGCCTGCGCCTTCCTGGTCGATCAACACGTCCCATGAATGATCCAGCGTGTACACTCCTTCATCCCTATTCATGGTCCTGGGTCCACGTCTCCTTTTCTCGATTGCTTCCTTTATCCATCGTCTGTATTTTTGTTGTTCTGTTGTTATGATCTGTGTGCTGTCCCAGTCCATTATATGGTTTTCTCTTGCACGGTGGTCTGTTATGGCTGATTTCCTTATTGTGTTTTCTGCTTCCTCTTTGGCTGCTCTGGTGTGCCTTCGGCTTGTTTTTTTTTTTCACATTCCTTTTTGTGTTCCATTTTGCGTGTGTTGAGTTGTCGTCCTGTCTCTCCTATGTATGTTTTATTACAGAGTTTGCATGGAATTTCGTAAACCACTCCACATGACTCTGAAGATGGCGACAGTGAGTCGCCGAAACCGTCAGTGATTTAAGGTAAATAAAACATCGTAATACTGTGTTAAAGCAAGAAAAACCAATGGAGATAGAAAATACACACAGGAAGAACATAACAAGAAGATGCAGCTAAGGTCCCGTTGAACTCCCCCGGAGCGGAGCATGACATCGTGTAAGCAGCCAGGGCGCACGGCTCCGATCGCAGCGGTCTGAGGCTCTACTTGTATTTTTACAGTCCATATTACAGCTCCACAGACGACCAACGCTGCTGCCTCGCACGGAAGCCAGACAGCTGCGTGGTTCGCTGTCTCGGTTCTCCATCTTAGCTTCGTGTGTTAGCTCAGTTTAGCTATTTGCTACATTGGTTTTGTTATCGCCCACCCTCACTGCCCCACCCTCAGCTCCACCTCTTTTGCCATTTATGGATTGTCCGGGCGTGAAGAGGCGTGTGTCACTGCCAAAATGGAGGCGGTGGGAACCTCTCATTTTGCATCATTTTGCATATTAATCTCCAAATGGGCGGTCAATGTCCATAGATTTATATGTCGATGGTCCCCACTCAAGCCTTATACATAATTAATTGATAGCAAAATAATTAATATTTGCACTACATATCAATTATTTTAATTTATTTTATATTTTTGCACCCTGGCACAAGTTCTGTGTTAAATTTTGTATAATTTTTGTGATTTTGTATACTATTTGTTCAGTGTTTGCGAAAACTTTTCAGCCACGCCTGCCAAACTGGCAGACGTGAGAGCGTCTCACGCAGGACATTTTTGATCCACGTAGGACAATGTCCTTGCGGGCTTCAGATTTGTATCTATTTAACAGTGGGTATTGTCTGACCTTTACATATTATACATATTTTTATTGTGACAATAATCTGTTGACATAATTTGAAAAAAGAACCATCAATGTGATTTTCTGCCAAATTCATAAAATGAGGATTAACAGAATTTATCAGGAAATTATTAGAGATCATATAATTATTATAAAATATTATGAAACACCAGAAACAACATATTATATATGAAAGTATTTCTAAATATTGTAATGATCCATAAGGGCCTTTTGTGACTGAAGCTGTAGCCTGATGTTACTGTTCCTTTAAGAGACGCTGTGGCTGGTTGAGGTGAAACTGGAAGTTGGAGATGCGGGTTTATCTCAGCTGTTTGTTAAACTACTCTAATAAACTGCTGTTAAGGACAAAATGTCATTCTGTCTGACGATTTAGTTCATCGCAAATATCACAATATAAAGAAATGATCTTTTTCTTGGGGGGGTAGGGGGGTGTCACTGTGCCGTGGTCCCCGAAATGCCTAGAAACGGCCCTGGGTGTGGGACTGAGTTTTGAAGGTGATCTGAATTGTATCAAATAAATAAATATTACATGCTTATAAGTTATTATTATTATAAAATTACAAATGTGTAGTGGATATATCTGCCTACATTTTCCTTTTCAAACACTGTTTTGTTTTTTATGCGACTATTTTCCTGTCCTGTCTGTCTCTTAGCTGCATCTCCTCTCAATCCTCCAGAAAAACTGCTGTCTGGCTTCTTACTTTTCAACTCACAAGTTACTTTTGAAATTAGCAGATCAAAAAGATCCGTCGACCGCAAAAATAGCGGAATGTGCGGCCGCGCCACTGAGGTGACGTCACCGATGCACGGGAGATGATCTCTGCAGCAGCGGAGCGCGTCAGGCACAAATGAAAGACAGAAAGTATGAGCAAACATGAACGATCGTGTGTTAATTATGTGTTTTTTTTTTGTGGCGCCACTTTGAGAATGTTTCTGTGGCCGTGCGCAGGACGCAGCTGCCCGGCGGTGCGCATCAGTAATCAGCGCTCTGCCGCTCTCCATCCTCTCCGCCCAAAAGAAGACCCGCTACGCTGAGAGTCCAAATAAATAAATAATGTAATATATGTAGAAACTAGATCTTTTGAGGGGGAAGCCAACAAACAGTCTGCAGTTTTCAGGAAGTTTATTTTATTTTGGCACGTTCAGAGAAGACGCACGGCGTCGGTCATAATGTCCGACGATTTAAAGTTTTTCGTCGGACAATATTAAATCACGTCGGTAATGTCCGACTGTCCGACGTGTTTTCGCAAACACTGTTTGTTTGTTCAATACATTTCTGAAAAAAAAGTCTGAGTTTTAAATCAGTCTTCCTTTTTTTGCTTTCTCAGCACAGCATGACAACTCGCATCAACACCACATTAGAGCAGGTGGAGATAGACTAGTGGTCTTCTCACACCCCTGTTCTTGATTCGCTGCCCGGGAATGGAGACTAGGAGTGGGAGCTGGCCGTCTGGTTGGGGTCTGGGGTGGTGGGTCACTTTGCTCTGCGCTGGGCGGTGTTGCCTGCTCATCATTACCCCAGTTAGAACAGGACCATCTCTGAGTCCGATAGTGGTTGTGCCCTCTGTGCAGCTGTATTGGACCAGAGTGTGTAGGGTGTGTATTGGGCAGTGGCGGTTCTACATGGAATTACTCCCCGGGCGAGACATCCCATCAGCACCCCCCCATGCACACACACATGCACACACTAACACAACTGCATTTTTTTCTACAAACAGGCATGTTTTATTAGAACGAATACTGAATTTTTCTAAATTGCACATATTTACATTAATTACCATTAAGTTATCAGAATTTAAAACAATATACATTATATACATAAATGTATGAAAAATATATAGAATCCAATATATACAAAAACAAACAACAAAATATTAAGAATGATATATGAACATAATATAAAATAAATATTCTAAATAGCAAAAAATCCTTCATCAGACCTAACACACTAAAGATAATCACTACAGCATTGCTGTCAGAACAGAAAACACAAACTAAAACCTAACCTTTCTGGCCTTCCTTGATGCAAAGTCATCAATAATGTCATTAAATGAAATCTGCTCCCCTACTGAGTAATTGATACTGATGATGGCCAGGTTAGTGTGCTGCTCCTGAGACTTGGTTGACCTCAGGTATGACTTGATCAACTTGATCAGTTTTGAAAAGCTCCTCTCTGCTTGAGCCACAGTGACTGGCACAGTAAGAGCAATCCTGAGAGCAGTCCAAACGTTGGGGTAGATCTCCGCTAGATCTTTATCATGGATAAAAGTGATAAGCTCAAGGAGGCTCATGGTTGTTGATGGCAGGTTAGGGAAGTTCTTGATTTCCTGCACAAGCTCTACTGTCCAAATCAGAGTTCCCATCAAAGTGCAGTGTGGTGCTTAGTTCCTTGCACTGCTCTGTCAGCTCCTCATCTGCAAGGCTTGGAAAATTGGTCAAAACCCCAAATTTGTTTTGCACAATTCCCAGTGTGGAAAGCCTCTCCTTGATGACTGACGTGGCTGCATCAACAAAAACATCGAAGAATCCAACCTCCAACTTTTTAAGGGCATCACTGAAAGGCTCATCATGTGAGTCATAGAAAAGTGGCACTTTGTGGACCTCAGCCTTTTTTGTTTCAAAACAGCCTCCACATTCATTTCTTCACACATTTCTTTCGCTGCCATCTGTGCTGTCACAAAGCCACTTGCCCTGTAGCTCTGGAGACCTTGCTCAGTCTTCTTCAAAAGACTCACAGCTAAGTCCATATGCATATTTGGAGTCTGCATGAGTTTGCTGGCATGCTGTATTGCAGATAGCATGTCATACCAAACAACCGTGCAGATGCTGAAGCGGTACGATCCCACCTCGACTGGGCCTCAGTCTTTATGGCAGGGTCTTTGGTTTTGTCTCTCACCTCAATTAAAGCCTCTCTCACAGCAGCTCCCTGGTACCTCATGGGCGCCATGCTTTTGACCTTGCTCTCCCACCTTGTTTCTGACCACATCTTTAGAGTGATGCTCACATGGTTCTTCAGGATGGCACATCTTTGGACAGATGCTGAAAAATAAAGTGTAAAGCTTTTGCAGAACACCAAAGTAGCTCATTGCATCAACAGATCCCTTAGCAGCATCACACACCACTAAATTCAACGAATGTGCCCCACATGCCACGAACAGAGCTTGGGGATTCTTTTCTAAGAGCCTGGCTTGAACGCCCTTATTTTTGTCTTTCATGTTTGCCCCATTGTCGTATGACTGTCCTCTGCAGTCTTCAAAAGGAGTTCCCAACTCCTCAAGTCTCCTCAAGATCATGGATGCCAAGTGCTGGCCTGTGGACTCTTCTGCCTCCAAAAATCCCATAAAATGTTCCTTGATCTGGGGCTTCTCCATCAGTGACACTACTCTAATGACCACTGACAACTGTTCTGTGTGGCTTATATCCAGGGTGCAGTCCAGAATTATTGAAAAAAACTTTGCATCCTTGATGTCATTCACTATAGTAGATATGATTTTTCTGCTCAACATATCAATAAGTTCAATCTGCACATGATGACCTAGGTAGCTGTTGTTACTCATTGTTTCTCTTTTGACACGGTTAAGGTGATCTTTCATTATGTGATCAAATCTGGCCATAAGTTCAACCTCTTTAAGAAAATTCCCATTTGATGGTGTGAAAAGTGTTTCTGTGTGTCCCCTTAGAGCCAAATTTCCAACTGCTAGTGACTGCACAATAGCAGTGAGACGTGTCAATACTGCTGTCTATCTCACCCGCTCATCCTCCAGAAGTGCCATCTCCTGCTTATCAATAGTTTTCCCACGTCTTATCCTCACTGCCAGTTCCTTCCATGCTTTCATGCAATTGAGGTGTTCTGTACTGTTTTCATATGATGTGAGGTAAGTGTTTGCATGTTTCCAATTTGCCATTTCAGAACTTGTTAAATTAATGTTCCTATTGGAAAACAATTTGCAGCAGAAGCAAAAGAGGCTGTTTTTCACAGTGGAATACATCAGCCAAGTTCTTGCCATCTTTTCACCACTTACTAATGTCTTCCTAAAATACCACCTGTCTCTGCACCTGTCGCTGTGGTTCCAGTGCCTCCCCAGGCAACCCTGGAGACACTTAAATCAGCTACTGAGTCAGAGTTACATAAACTGGTTTTACAGTTGAAGCCATCTGGCTCACCCTGCGATGTTCTCCCACCTTGACTCTACAAGGAGACGTTTTCAACACTGGCCCCTTTTATCAAGACAATTATAAATGGCAGCCTGCTTACAGGTGTGGTCCCAAGCTTTCTGAAAAAAGCAGTTGTTCATCCAACTCTATAAAAACCTGGACTGGATTCATCAGCTTTGGAGAAGTCTTTTATTTACAACTGGTGGACTTCTTGAATTCTCAGGACATTTTGGAGACATTGCAGTCAGGTTTCAGAGCTGGACACAGCACAGAGACTGCTCTTTTACTTACTTAATGTGGCAAGGTGGACTAACGAGGGCCCGGGCGGGACTTGAACCTCGGACTCCCGAGTGAGAGTCATGCGCGTTAACCAGTCAGCCAAAGGGATATCTTCTAATAATAATTATTACTTATTAATTATTATTAGATAATAATTCTAATTCTGGCCTCCTTCCAATAAAGGCCTGAACCTGCCATTTTGCGTCATCACCACCAACACAGGCAAGTCAGGTGAAGTGTCTTGCCCAAGGACACAACAGCAGAATACCCCTGGCGGGAGCTGGAATCAAACCCACAGCCCTATAATCATGAGGCAACCTGCTCTACCTCCTGAGCTACTGCTGCCCCCAATATTAATCAATTCCCCAGTGAGCCTCGACCAAAGTGAGAAGTGAATCATTCTGCAAGATGTCTAACTGAAGAGTGTCCCCCATGCTGCTGCTCTGTGTAATGTGGTTTTCCGTGTCTTCAAGGGAAATAAACAGAATGCCTTGTTTTGTAATGGCAGAAGGTAGAGCACAGTCCTCACCTCTCTCTTGACAAAGCAAAAACTAAGTTTAACTCATCTTTGGTACGTTCATCCTGTGTCTGTCTGATTATTCCTTTAACTTTTTGTTCTTTTTAAAACACAGATAGGAGATCTTATTTACCTTTTTTATGCTGACGTTTCGGCCATCACTGTGGCCTTCTTCAGAGCTAAGCTGCTGCTAGCTGCAGCTTAGCTCTGAAGAAGGCCACAGTGATGGCCGAAACGTCAGCATAAAAAAGGTAAATAAGATCTCCTATCTGTGTTTTAAAAAGAACAAAAAGTTAAAGGTTTAAGTTTAACTCAACTTCACTTTAGTGAGAGTTTTAATGAAACTTTTTTGGGCCTCGTTGCCCGTTTTCCCAGGTTTGTTGAATATGCTGATGCAATCTTCTGCTTGGAATTTCAGAAAGCTGCAGGAGGCCTGGCAGGAGGTAAATCTGCTAAGACTTCCATCAAACTCCAAAACACTGAGTGTGAAAATCACAAAGCACTGAAAAGCTGCAGCTTTTCATCCAGTACTGTTTAAAACAATGGCATCAACTAATTACCAGTCAAAAACATCTGTTAGTTTTGCTGCGAAGAGAAATGCTGCGAAGAGAACAAGGAGGATTAAGTAAGTTTCCACCCTGGTCATTTAATATGCCGGATTTCTGTTTTTTAAGGAGTTCTGTGGGGAATTTGCATGGTGTGGAATAGGTGCTTTCAGAGGAATGGAGGCTGACAGCTTGGGAGACCATGCGTGTTGCTGCACCCAGTGGGAAGCTAATGACTAATGCACAGAGGCTATACAGCACAGCACCTCTCTCTCTCTCTCTCTCTCTCTCTCTCTCTCTCTCTCTCTCTCTCTCTCTCTCTCTCTCTCTCTCTCTCAGAGGAGGATTTTCTCCAGTAATTGAAGCTGAGGGTGGGTGCACATACAATTTGGAGGAAATCCAGCTAAAGTGAAATGCTGGATGATACTGTGATACCAACATAAAGTGTACTTTTAGCACAGTGGGACTCGTAATATTCTAAAATCTGATGCAATAGAGAATGTTTTCTATAGAAACAGACGCCTAAAGCAGTTGTTGTCTTTAATTGAATAAATTGCTCAATAAGAACATCTGCAGAGTTTTCTGGACACAGACCCGAGCCACTGGAGAGAGCCTTAATGGAGTGGTTCAGGTTGCCCCGGGCATGGATGAGTGCATCTTTGTTAGTGGTCTCATGAGGAAGATGCCTCAAGTGGTCCAAACATAAGTTTTACATCACATCCATGTGCAACAACATTTACAACAGAATGTGTCTGGTTGTTCTTTGTGTAAATACAAAAGCCTTTGATTTTTTTCCATTCAGTGTGCAAACTAACCATCAGTGCTTACAACCCAACAAACATTGGTCCGACGCCGACGTCGTGTCCACGTCCAAAAATGGTTGCGGTAGGACGGCCCAAATTTGTAAACAAAATGTAAAAGAACATTTCCTAAAAATCCATTCAGATACATTTGTACATGCCTACAGTTACATGTATAATTGTTATTTGGACAATTAGTTACGTGTACTTCAACATAAGATTCCAGCAAATATTGGTCCGAAGGCAACGTCGTGTCCACGTCCAAAAATAGTCGCGTTAGGACCCCAGCCCCGGTTCGAATCCAGGCTGGGACAAAGATCAATATTGACGATCAGTTAAACGAAGTATTCTATTTATGATTTTTTAATTATTAATAAATGTAAAAACTACATTTTATTTTACTGTGTAGCTCAGACGTTCACTGACGGTCATTAAACTTTCAAATAAGATGCGCGAAAGACGTAATTCACGGCGAGAAAACACGTGTAATTCACGTCCAGAAAAGACGTCGGTTCAACTTTCATTTTGGAACTATTTTTCAACCATGACGGGACGTCTCGGACTGACGTCGTTTCGACGTCCAATCGACGTCCGAATGTTTGCTGGGAATAAACTCAGGAAGTGTTCAAATAATTGCTCTCATTTGCACTTTTTTCATTTTGTTATAAATAACTGGTTGTTCAGATCAGCAATGTCAGTTAAATATATAATATAGCAGACAGACAGTGATATTTGAGAAGTGAAATGAAGTTTATCCACGTTATTTTTGAGTAGCCTCATGGAGAAACGCTGATGCTAGCAACATCCAGTGAGATACCGGATGTAGCACATACTCATTGGTTTGCATTGTGAGGTTTCGTTGCTAGTAGCAGTTTATTTGAACATTTGAAGAGGATTTTAAAAAATATTTACCCCCGAAAAATGTAGTCACGTGCCTCGGGAAGACGTTGCGCTGTTGGCGCTTGTACTAACAACCAGAGAAAAATGAATTTGTAGCTACAAGAGCGATGTTTAGAACATGCACCTCCAGAGTGAGAGAGCGTGCAGCTGCGAGCGTCGGTACGGTTCTCACCACCTCTCCAGAGATGAGGAACCCAGAAGGATGTGGCTGAAAAATCTTAACTTGAAACCACCACAAACTTTATTTGTGCGTTCCTTTCATTTTATTGTGAAAACCCCCAGAGAGGAACACCCGCATCCTACTTTGTAGTTGGAGAAGAGACGCCGAGTAGTAAAGAGATCTGACAGCAGTCTCACAACAACAGGAATTATTTCATGTGTACAATTTTCTGAATAGTTATAATTTAACGTGCGTTTAGACTGCTGTTATTAACCTAAAAGTGCCATCCTGCTGTTCGTATTTCACCTGATGTAGAAACTAAAACCCAGGCTTGGTGATGAGGGATTTAAGGCTCTGACTCGGCTCTACGTCTGCTTTTAAGTAAATAAGATTGTGTCCCACCTCTTTTAACAAAACGCTGACAACGATGTAGGTACTGATAAGCCTCAGAGCTTTTAAGATTGTTTATTGCCTTGCTGTCAGACGCCACTGAGTTCAGAAAGTAGCTAAAATGCTACTGTACGTTGGCTTTGGCCAGGCTTTAAGATCATCGCCCACCTCTCTGCTTCAGTAGGCAGAAGGAGTGTAACGGTGTCCCGTTTGAGCTGTGACAGCTGGTGTTCATGCATGTTTTCAGTCTCTAAAAGCCCATAAAAAGAGGATTAGCATGAAGGAATCGCTTCGTCTCAATGTAAACAAATGTGGACCGGAATTTGCTTGCATCTTTCGCGCAAAGCATCACGGGCCGTGAGAATAACGTGGATAGGATTTACAGAAAGTGGGTACAACGTTCTAGAATGGCCATTTCAGTCCCCAGACACGAATATTAATGAAAATATGTGGTGGCTCCATCAAACCTGAATGAACTAGAGATGTTTTGTAAAGAAAAATGGTCTAAAATACCTTCAACCAGAATCCAGACTCTCATTGGAAGCTGCAGGATGTGTTTAGAGGCTGTTACTTCTGCAAAAGGAGGATCTACTAAAAATGTTTTTGTTTTTTTTTGTTCGGGTGCCCAAATTTATGCACATGCCTAATTTTGTTTAACTATTTGAATTAATAACTCTTGTACTCTTGCTATCTGTCCTGAGCTGTGGTAAAGCAAACATTTCCCCGCTGTGGGATCAAAAAATTCTTCTTATCTCTTATTACACACTTTCTGTAAATCCTATAAACATCAATTCACTTCTCAAATATCACTGTCTGTCTGCTATATTATATATTTAACTGACATTGCTGATTCGAACAACCAGTTATTTATAACGGAAAATGCTCATTTTATCTGGGGTGCCCAAACTATTTCATGCCACTGTAGGCATCTCCTGTTCATTTTTTTTCAGTTTTACATTTTTTCTTTTACCTTGTGTGAATATGCCAATGTGGGACAGTAAAGGATATTTATTCTCTATTCTAAATAAAACCCAATCAAACAGGACTATTTTTCTTGTCATTTTTGCATGACGGCCACTGGGATTGTAAAGCAGCCACATTTGCAACCTTACGAAGAACCTGAGGATGTAACTGCTCGAGTCCCTCTGCATCACTCACTCATTAAACGGGACTTCCAGCTGTTTCACCCACCAGCTGTACTGTTTCTTACAGTTTTCTCACAAAGATAAATCACAATTACCTGGATCACTACATCCCCACTGGATAAAACAATAATAAGCACGTTTCTAAGGTTTCTGCAGATCAGAGATCAAGCAGAAGGATTGAATGTTCCTGCTTGATTCAAAGTCTCTGGAGTAAATCTAAATGAAGCAAAGTAAATTCAGTGATTTCATCTTTGCATTCCCATTTGTGTGTGTCATGGTGTCATTTTAGCATTTAGAATAATCAGATTATAATCCCATGGACAAACTTATCATTTATATTTTAAACATTGGCAAAATGAATAAACAGGAGTATGGATTGTATGCCACAAAATCAGAAATTAAATTAAAGCTACAACGGCAAATTTGAAAAACAAATTAGCTTAAAACATTTTATTTATGCCTCTTAACAACATTCTAACATGGTATAGCCATAGATATATTGTGGAGATAAATAAAAGTGGTTCTTGCATGTCTAAAAACCAACACCGACAGCAACTATTGGACCGTTCAGTTGTCGGTCTCGCTGAACCACCGCACTTCCCTGGGTCCTCCACTCATTCCACACTCACGTATTCAGCAACAGAACACCACTGGTGTGAGAGGTTCTCTGCTCAATAATATCAGAGAAGGAGAAACAGCCGGCTGCTACCACTTCAACTTTAGGACAAACTACCAGAGTCCCAAAAAGAAAAACACCATTTGAAGTCACGGACAACAAAAGACGTTTGGACCTAGAAAACGGTGACTGGTGTTTAGTGCTATCTCGTTTCCTCTGGTGATGTGGGTGTCTGGTTCTGACATAAGCATCTCGGGGAAGATACCTGAGGGGAGGGGTGAGTGTTCCGTGACCGTGTTTGCGTTAAAAACCTAGCTTGTTCTGTAGATTCATTATAACAGCTTTAATGAGCTGCAATAGATTTTGTGCATTTTCATATTACCTGCTTTTCCTTATTATGTGTCAGCTGTTTTTCCTGAAGTGGTTTTTCATGCCTCCACATTGATGAAGGCTCCTACGGCAAAGTAAATTAAATCACAGGTTTATGTATTTTGTTCGGTAAAAACATAACATGACAGAATTTTTCAAGAGAATTCACTTCAGTCAAACAAAGAAAGATCATCTCTGGTTGTTTCTGGGGAAATATGGCCAGCTGCACTGAAAAAAAGTTTCAACCACCCAGTAAATATGATACTAATATTTAAGTGTGCAAGCTTAATTAAAATGTTGAATGTCTTCATGATGCGTATTTGAATTGACTCCATCAGTATTCATTAGTGGAAGTCAATGAGGAATATTTATGTGGAACAAACTTATTCATATACCATATTCATTAACCAGCTCCGGTGGCGTAGTGGTATGAGTGTCCGGACTGGGAGATCAGGGTTCGATTCCCGGTCGGGTCATACCAAAGACTTTGAAAAAATGGGACCCAATGCCTCCTCGCTTGATACTCAGCATTAAGGGGTTGGATTGGGGGGTTGAACCACCAAATAGTTCCCGAGCAGCTGCAGCTCACCACTCCCCACCACCGGGATGGGTCAAATGCGGAGATGTAATTTCACCAGTGTGTGATGATGACTTGGGACTTTAACTTTATATGATGTTAAAATCATTAAAATAAATAAAGATTTGACTAACAGATAAAATTATTTAAATATCAGTAAGAATGTCAGTATTTTCAAACCATTTTACTTTAGAATACATTACAAAAAGAAAGTAATCTTCTAAAGAGAAATTATTAGACATTCAGATGTTGGATGACGTTGAAATAATGTAGATCTGAGACATCAAGTCATGGTTGAATTGTTCCAAAACGAATGTTGAATCGACGTCATTTGTGGCCGTGAATTCTATTGGCGCGTCTAATTTGGACCCTATGATGGTGATTTGGACGTCAGTGGGTGTAAAAACAATACCATTACTGTAAAAAAACAAACAAACAATTAACATTGCCCCATATGTGGATTCGAACCCGGTTCCTCTGCATCTATGAGCTATACATTCGACATGTAAAATTGACAAATGAATGGGTCCCTACTGAAAATAAAACCCAGCAAACATTTGGACACTTGACGAACGTTGAAACAAAATAGTTCCAAAATGAAAATTTAACCAAGCTCTTTTCTGGCCACGATTTCCACATCTTTCGCAGCCTTGATCGAGACGTGCAAAGGACGTCAGTGGCTCTTACCTACTTCGTAATGATTTAAATTTATTATTACAGTATTAACCTAGCAAGGAAGCGCAGCTGTATCACAATTAATTTCATTGAGGGTCATGATGGACTAATTGAAAATCTAAAGGACGCCACCTTGTGGACGTCCACTTACAACTGATTCCCAAAATTCTGCAAATTGTCAAAATAACAATTATAGATGTAACCCCAGATAACTGTAGACATGTACAACTGTATATGAATGGGTTTGAAAGATACATTCTGTTTCATATTTTTACCAAATTTAGCGAGGAGGGTATCGCTGCAGACCCGGAGACGCCAGTGCTGGACCCAGTGGGCTCATGGCTCGTTCCTGTCGCTGGCTGCTCATGGGAATGCGGTGATCGTCCCCCTCCTTTTCAGCGGTTTACCCGGAGAGGAGTCGACTTGCTGAATCTTCGACCAGTACCCAGATATCCATCGATTATTGGAGTCTCTGTGTCATCTTCTCTAAAGTGGGGCCTGGTTAACGCTAGGTCAGCGGCTAACAAGACATTTATTTTGAAGGAATTTTTTACCACAAACGGCTTGGAGGTCCTCTGTGTAACGCAGTGGTTCTCAATTAGTGGGGCGCGCCCCCCTTGGGTTGCGCGGGAGAAGAGCTGGGGGGGCGCGGCAGATGCACCCGACCCCCCACCCCATCCCCAGCCCGCTCGGAGCTTCCCCGACGAAAGGGTATTCCAACCTCCACTGTCAGTCCAATAAATGAGGATCACAGACTGATTTGTGAACACAGAAAAAGTGCAAACACGAATTTTATTTAATGGAAAGGCAGTGCATGTGTTAGATGGAAGAGAAATTTAGATTTTTCTTACTTTCGGTTTCATTTTATATTGGTTGTTTGGTAGAGTGACATATAAACGGCCCGTATTAAACACGGTTATGTTAAAAAGAAGCCTCATCTTGTTTCCCTGCGGTGCCCACCATTGTGGTATTTTATTTAAATAAAATGTTTTTTAACACAACTTTCTTTCTTTCTTATATGAGAAATTGAAAGAATCGCTGCTGCATTTGGACGCATGCAGAGGCCGCATTTTCCCTTCATTTTCATTTTTAAAATAATAGTAAGTAAACATTCAATAAAACCGTTAAATATCCATTCATTTTAATTAATATTTAGTCCACACAAGCTGACCAGAGAGCCCCAGTAACATATAAACAATGCAATTAAACAATTTCACTTAAATGATCAACATTTCACCTGCTGCGGCCCGAACGCACATTCTTTCTGCTCCGGCGTAAACCTGATGATCACCTGCTTGTGCGTAATCAGATGTCTCTATGGAGCTGCTGAAGAGGTTAACGAGGTTCTGGACTTTAGCCTCAGACAGACTCATGGCTGTTTAAATGTTCTGATGATTCAGAGCTCCGCTGACACGCTGGATCCGAAGATCCAAAGCAGGTACTGGAGTAACGAGTTCTACTTCAGCCAGAGTTTTAAAGTCAGGAAACATTTCTCCAAAAGAAATAACCAGAAGTCTACCAGACTCTGAAAGAAGGGTTTCCACTTTCCAGATCTAGAAGCTCTCGACATTTGCGCTCTTGTGCACAAGTCTGTCAGATTGCTCGCCGCTTTGTGCGCACTGCCAGTTGCGGAGAATAATGCAGACGCTCCGATGTGAATCTTTCCATGATGTTACCTCCATGATGGATTCTGTGGTAACGGGTAAAATATCTGCTCACCTGCATGAATCATTAACACACTTACTTACGGACAAATAAATAAATAAACAAATCAACTCTTGTTAAAAACAACCGTTGAATGACTCAGCCAATCATAGATGGTTGAATAATTTGTCTAATCGCCCAACCCAACCACACTCTCACCCCTGCGAAAAAATCCATGTATCCTAGGGGGGGCTTCACCGAAAGTATTTGAGAACCACTGGTGTAACGGAATCATGGATTCTACCGGGTGAGTCCTCTGTTTTTAATGAACTGATGCCGACGGACTGTGTTTTTATCAATGTGCCGAGAGCTGCTGGGCGTGGTTGTGGATTAGCAGTTATCTGCAATGCTAACCTCAAGATTAAACATCTCCTGGTCTGGTCTCCTATTACCAGCTTTGAACTGTGCATGTTTGAACTTGGTCACCCACAACCACTCCTCTGTGCGGTGGTCTATCTACCCCCGAGGTACAATAAGGAGTTTTCTCAGTTTTTAGCTGACTGTGCATCTCGTTATGACCAGATTCTGTTGCTTGGAGACTTCAATATCCATGTTTGTTGTCCTGGAAAACTGGTTTCGAATTTTATCAATCTTGTGAACTCTTTTATTTCATCCAGTGGGTTAGTGGGGCCACACAGGTATGTGGTCACACTTTGGATCTCGTGCTGTCACTTGGATGCACTGTGTCTATCCTATGCATTCAGGATGCTGTTTTCTCGGACCACAAGCAAGTTTTATTTGACACTACTGTGCGTGGTAGCGTCGTTAAATCTGCAGCTCCTGTTAGACTCTGTCGTCCTGTGAACTCTGCTACATCTGGACAGTTTTCTTTGTTATTTCGTAAAGCTGAGCCTTATTTGGGTGACTGGTCAGTTTTGCATGGCCTACTCAGTTATTTTAATAACAAAAAAGGTGAATCATGTTGCTAAATTGTGGTCTACTGACCACACCCGGGCTGCAAGAAGGGAATGCAGGAGGTGTGAGAGAAAGTGGAAGAAGGACACTCTGCAAGTATATCTATGGGTCCTAAGGGAAAGTTGGACATCTTATCAGGAACTTGTTAAATCTGCAAAGACAGCCTATTATTCCAACCTCGTGCATGCCAACGCCAACAACTCACGAGTTCTGTATGCCGCCATTAACTCTGTGCTGAATGTGGAAGACTATTTTCCTGTACAGGCATCTGTACGGTGTACATTTTAGGACATCCTCAGGTCTCAGGTGTCAGATGTCAGGTCTCAGGTATCAGACTTCAAACCATGGGAAAAAAGCCTCAGGTTTCAGGAAAAATAGCTTCAGGAAACATTTTCAGGTGTCAGGTCTCAGGTGTCAGACTTCGGACCATGGGAAAAAAAGCCTCAGGTTTCAGGGAAAAACAGCTTCAGGAAACATCCTCAGGTATCAGGTCTCAGGTATCAGGTGTCAGGTATATCAGGTGTCAGGTATCAGGTGTCAGGTATCAGGTGTCAGGTATCAGGTCTCAGGTATCAGGTGTCAGGTATATCAGGTGTCAGGTATCAGGTCTCAGGTGTCAGGTATCAGGTCTCAGGTATCAGGTGTCAGGTATATCAGGTGTCAGGTATCAGGTGTCAGGTATCAGGTGTCAGGTATCAGGTCTCAGGAGTCAGGTATCAGGTGTCAGGAGTCAGGTATCAGGTCTCAGGTGTCAGGTATCAGGTGTCAGGAGTCAGGTATCAGGTGTCAGGAGTCAGGTATCAGGTCTCAGGTGTCAGGTATCAGGTGTCAGGAGTCAGGTATCAGGTGTCAGGTATCAGGTGTCAGGTCTCAGGTGTCAGACTTCGGACCATGTAAAAAAAAGCCTCAGGTTTCACGGAAAAACAGCTTCAGGAAACACCCTCAGGTCTCAGGTATCAGGTCTCAGGTATCAGATCTTAGGTATCAGGTGTCAGGTATATCAGGTGTCAGGTATCAGGTGTCAGGTCTCAGGTGTCAGGTATCAGGTGTCAGGTCTCAGGTGTCAGGTATCAGGTGTCAGGTATCAGGTGTCAGACTTCAGACCATGGTAAAAAAAAAAGCCTCAGGTTTCAGGAAAAACTGTTTCAGGAAAAATGTTATCAAACCAAACGGCTTCAGAAAAAAACAGTCAGAAACAACACTCTCTCATAGAAACGACTCAACTAGGAGAATTCAACAGAGGGCGCCATTGTCACATCGCAGTGGGCTTGGCGTGATGTCAACAACGTGTGACAGCAGCAGATTGGACTTCTAGCTGCACGATGGTAAGTTTAAATCATTCTGCCTTTTCACGGTACATTTGCTACAATTAA
Source organism: Aphyosemion australe (assembly GCA_006937985.1). Lineage (NCBI taxonomy): Eukaryota > Metazoa > Chordata > Actinopteri > Cyprinodontiformes > Nothobranchiidae > Aphyosemion > Aphyosemion australe. Next base: position 114,683 of record SSNS01000511.1, on the reverse strand, counting down.
TGTTAGGGTTTTGAAAATTACATCATCATAAAAGACAAGCGAAGTTTCTATAATCAGGTGAATCAGAGTGGCACTTTTTCTTTGGTTAATTCATTCTAGCTAGCATTAGTGGGGCTGGAGATGCTTCATTTAAACAGTCGTGTAATTATCGTGTTTGTGTTACAGGGAATGGGCAAGCTGAAGGCTTATGAGGAGCTAAAAAAAGATCTTGAAAATGGTAACATGTTTTAGCAAACATTTGCAACTTTATACGAGGCTGAAGTTAGTTTCCGATTCCAGTTTCCGATTCGGGAAATAGCTAAAGGGCAATTACGGTCAATTTTTCTCTACTCTGACCATCTTTAATCAGCTCTAGCTCCAAAACTACAACATGTATTCTTATCAAACTTGATCTGGATTATTCTAGACTAATAGCAGAATGCATGCAGCATAGTTTGTGATTTGTGAAACCTTCTCTGATTTGTGTAACTTCAAAGAAGCCAGATTTATGCTTTTTTTTTTACATGTACACCACACTGGAAGGGGTTTAGCTCCCAAACATAAATCTGGCTTCTTAGAAGTTTCACAAATCAGAAAAAGGTTTCACAAATCACAAACTAATCTGCTATTAGTCTAGAATAATCCAGGTTTGAAGAGAATAAGTGTTGTAGTTTTTGCACAGGACCAGTTCCACTGTGGGCCAGATTAAAAAAAAGCATAAATCTGGCTTCTTTGAAGTTTCACAAATCAGAAAAAGGTTTCACAAATCACAAACTAATCTGCTATTAGTCTAGAATAATCCAGGTTTGAAGAGAATAAGTGTTGTAGTTTTTGCACAGGACCAGTTCCACTGTGGGCCAGATTAAAAAAAAGCATAAATCTGGCTTCTTTGAAGTTTCACAAATCAGAAAAAGGTTTCACAAATCACAAACTAATCTGCTATTAGTCTAGAATAATCCAGGTTTGAAGAGAATAAGTGTTGTAGTTTTTGCACAGGACCAGTTCCACTGTGGGCCAGATTAAAAAAAAGCATAAATCTGGCTTCTTTGAAGTTTCACAAATCAGAAAAAGGTTTCACAAATCACAAACTAATCTGCTATTAGTCTAGAATAATCCAGGTTTGAAGAGAATAAGTGTTGTAGTTTTTGCACAGGACCAGTTCCACTGTGGGCCAGATTAAAAAAAAGCATAAATCTGGCTTCTTTGAAGTTTCACAAATCAGAAAAAGGTTTCACAAATCACAAACTAATCTGCTATTAGTCTAGAATAATCCAGGTTTGAAGAGAATAAGTGTTGTAGTTTTTGCACAGGACCAGTTCCACTGTGGGCCAGATTAAAAAAAAGCATAAATCTGGCTTCTTTGAAGTTTCACAAATCAGAAAAAGGTTTCACAAATCACAAACTAATCTGCTATTAGTCTAGAATAATCCAGGTTTGAAGAGAATAAGTGTTGTAGTTTTTGCACAGGACCAGTTCCACTGTGGGCCAGATTAAAAAAAAGCATAAATCTGGCTTCTTTGAAGTTTCACAAATCAGAAAAAGGTTTCACAAATCACAAACTAATCTGCTATTAGTCTAGAATAATCCAGGTTTGAAGAGAATAAGTGTTGTAGTTTTTGCACAGGACCAGTTCCACTGTGGGCCAGATTAAAAAAAAGCATAAATCTGGCTTCTTTGAAGTTTCACAAATCAGAAAAAGGTTTCACAAATCACAAACTAATCTGCTATTAGTCTAGAATAATCCAGGTTTGAAGAGAATAAGTGTTGTAGTTTTTGCACAGGACCAGTTCCACTGTGGGCCAGATTAAAAAAAAGCATAAATCTGGCTTCTTTGAAGTTTCACAAATCAGAAAAAGGTTTCACAAATCACAAACTAATCTGCTATTAGTCTAGAATAATCCAGGTTTGAAGAGAATAAGTGTTGTAGTTTTTGCACAGGACCAGTTCCACTGTGGGCCAGATTAAAAAAAAGCATAAATCTGGCTTCTTTGAAGTTTCACAAATCAGAAAAAGGTTTCACAAATCACAAACTAATCTGCTATTAGTCTAGAATAATCCAGGTTTGAAGAGAATAAGTGTTGTAGTTTTTGCACAGGACCAGTTCCACTGTGGGCCAGATTAAAAAAAAGCATAAATCTGGCTTCTTTGAAGTTTCACAAATCAGAAAAAGGTTTCACAAATCACAAACTAATCTGCTATTAGTCTAGAATAATCCAGGTTTGAAGAGAATAAGTGTTGTAGTTTTTGCACAGGACCAGTTCCACTGTGGGCCAGATTAAAAAAAAGCATAAATCTGGCTTCTTTGAAGTTTCACAAATCAGAAAAAGGTTTCACAAATCACAAACTAATCTGCTATTAGTCTAGAATAATCCAGGTTTGAAGAGAATAAGTGTTGTAGTTTTTGCACAGGACCAGTTCCACTGTGGGCCAGATTAAAAAAAAGCATAAATCTGGCTTCTTTGAAGTTTCACAAATCAGAAAAAGGTTTCACAAATCACAAATTATGTTTTATGTAATCTGCTATTAGTGTAGAATAATCCAGCACAGGTTTGAAGAAAATAAGTGTTGTAGTTTGGGAGCTAGACCACTTGTAGTGTGGTGTAGATGCTAAAAAACCGCATAAATCTGGCTTTCTGGAAGTTTCACAAATCAGAAAAAGGTTTCACAAATAACAAACTATGCTGCATGCATTCTGCTATTAGTCTAAAATAATCCAGATCAAGTTTGATAAGAATACGTGTTGTAGTTTTGGAGCTAGAGCTGATTAAAGATGGTCAGAGTAGAGAAAAATTGACCGTAATTGCCCTTTAGCTATTTCCTGAATCGGAAGCTGGAATCGGAAGCTAACTTCAGCCTCGTATAAAGTTGCAATTGTTTGCTAAAACATTCAATAAAGTTTTTGTTACCATTTTCAAGATCTTTTTTTAGCTCCTCATAAGCCTTCAGCTTGTCCATTCCCTGTAACACAAACACGATAATTACACGACTGTTTAAATGAAGCATCTCCAGCCCCACTAATGCTAGCTAGAATGAATTAACCAAAGAAAAAGTGCCACTCTGATTCACCTGATTATAGAAACTTCGCTTGTCTTTTATGATGATGTAATTTTCAAAACCCTAACATTAATTGTAGCAAATGTACCGTGAAAAGGCAGAATGATTTAAACTTACCGTCGTGCAGCTAGAAGTCCAATCTGCTGCTGTCGCACGTTGTTGACATCACGCCAAGCCCACTGCGATGTGACAATGGCGTCCTCTGTTGAATTCTCCTAGTTGAGTCGTTTCTATGAGAGAGTGTTGTTTCTGACTGTTTTCTTCCTGAAACCGTTTGGTTTGACATTTTTCCTGAAACAGTTTTTCCTGAAACCTGAGGGTTTTTTTTTCCCATGGTCTGAAGTCTGACACCTGAGACCTGAGGATGTCCTAAAATGTACACGTACATCTGACTCTGTCTGTAATAGTTTTCTCTAATTTTTTATTGACAAAGTGGCGATGCTGCGAGCGCCCCTGCCTACAGTTACTGTGCAAAACCCTTCTACGTCCTGTGAGGGATGGCTGGCTTCCTTTAAACCAGTTTCACTAGCTGACTAAAGCCTGCCGCACACGAGAGCCAACAGCTGAGCCACCGGTCATTCGAGGCCGTTTGCTCAGCATATTACTCGCTGTGTGCGCCTAATTTTCACTGAGTTTTCTGCCTCACGAGACGCTGAGGTGAAAATAAAACCGGTTTGATACTTTCCGCCCCACGGGGGGCAGAAACTCGCCGTGTGTGCACTACTTGAGCTGTTGGCTGAGCCGAAATGTTCCAAGTGACCAATCACAGCGCGTTCTCCCCTCACGTGATTCCAAGGTGGCAGCCTCCTGTCTGCATGATGGAAAAATAAACAAAACAGAGACTTTAAGCCTTTTTTATAAGACACACCATGCCGGCAAATCAGCGCAATATTACCGCAACGTGTAATGAAAATGAAAGTAAACACGCGCTTAAGTTTCACTGTTGTAAACAGAACCAGCTGAGAAACTGGAGCGTTGCGGTGCTCTGGGAGCTTTTCTCCGTTAGATCTGCAGCTTAGATCATCTGACAGCTCACAGGGATGGTGGAGGACACAACACACATACCCACGCCTGTCATTTTCTAAAACACACACCCCCCTCTTAATTCCTGTGACCTGTCAATTCCCATATATATACATATATATATATACATACATACATACATACACACATACATACATACACATACATACACATATACATATACACATACATACACACACATACATACATACATACATACATACATACATACACACACATACATACATACACACACATATCCATAATAACACACATACACAAAATTACACTTATATATATATATATATACACATACACACACACACACACACACACACACACACACACACATATATATATATATATATATATACATACACATACACATATGCATAATTGCACATCCCTTAACCACAGACATAAATGACATGTTTATACATTCACTTCCTGCATATAGTTAGTGAAAATAAGATTTTTATACTGATTTTTGAACTGTATTATATTTGAACTTCGCTTTATTTCTGGACTCAACCCATTCCATAACTTTACTCCAGACACTGAAATAAACAAACTTTTCAGTGTAGTTTTAACCGCCGGCTGTTTGTAGTGGAACTCTCCTCTAAACTGATATCCTCCATCTCTACTAAGAAATAATTTCTGAATATTATCAGGGAGGAGATTTTTAGTTACTTTGAACATCATCAGTGCTGTTTGAAACTGGACCAGATCTAAGAATTTGATAATTTTTGAAGTTAAAAAAAGAGGATGTGTGTGATCTCTGTAACCAGTCCTATGAATTATTCTTATAGCTCTTTTTTGTAATATAGTTATTGATGATAAGTTGCTTCTATAGGTATTGCC
>SSNS01000511.1:83241-98069 GCA_006937985.1 Aphyosemion australe | reverse complement strand
TGCTTTTTCATTGAGCAGGTCAAAGGTCTATTGGATACAAATCCATGTGTGGGAGCAGTATTTTTAGATTTAAAGAAGGCATTTGATAGCCTAGTGAACTAGACCAATTCTTGCTTTGCAGAGTTTGGTCTAGGCACGCTTCATTGGAAACCTCGCAGCCCAAACCACTGCTGTGTCTATCCAATCACAACTCGCTATAGTTTTGGTTGGGCCAATCACAGCGCTCTATATTGTGGGCCAATCACAGAGCGGGAGTAGCCGATGACGTCAGCGCTGCGGCCGCGAACCCAAGCAACATGGCGGCAGCGCCGGAGCCACGTTCTTTTGAAACGTCTTTGTCATCAACATTGGATTATTTAGACTCCAACGTGCGTAAGTCTGTCTGATATACTTAGCGGCTTCTTATTTTTATCAAACAAAGTAGTGCAATGTCCCAGTACACCTGATATTCGCATGTTTTTATACAAAAACGACAGAAATCATTGACGCCATTAGTGGGTCCCGCTTTTCCATCGCTGTGATTACGTCACGTTGTTCGTTACTCTGATTGGTCCTAGCGCTATCCAATTGCGTGCTGACATTTTGAAAGACAACCGTAGATCCCGCCTCACGACTGAGAGCCGTCAATGGTTCGTGGCCAGACTATATATTCACATATATAGGATGGCTTGCCAGGCTAGCTTTCTGCTTACTCTTATAATATTGGTTAGTTTATTCCTATATTTTCTATATTTAATTTCAGCCTCTTTAGATGGTCTTTTGATAAACTCTTTATATAGTAGATTTTTCTTTTTACATGCATTTTTTATTCCTTTAGATATCCATGGTTGATCAACCCTTTTTTGATTTATGGTGTAATGGATAGTAGGGCAGTTTTTGTTATATAATCGTATAAATAGGTCCAAAAATTAATCATAAGCTTCATTTACATCTTTTTTTTTATTAAGTAGAACTTCCCAATTTTGTGCTAGTAAATAATTTTTGAAAGCCATTATATTTTCCTCGGTCATTTTGTGTCTTATAAAAAAGGCTTAAAGTCTCTGTTTTGTTAATTTTTCCATCATGCAGACAGGCGGCTGCCACCTTGGAATCACGTGAGGGGAGAACGCGCTGTGATTGGTCACTTGGAACATTTCGGCTCAGCCAACAGCTCACGTAGTGCGCACACGGAGAGTTTCTGCCCCCCGTGGGGCGGCAAGTATCAAACCGGTTTGCTTTTCACCTCAGCGTCTCGTGAGGCAGAAAACTCAGTGAAAATTAGGCGCACACAGCGAGTAATCTGCTGAGCAAACGGCCTCGACTGACCGGTAGCTCAGCTGTTGGCTCTCATGTGCGGCAGGCTTTAGCTAGATTAATTGAGGGGGAAAAACCCAGTGGGTCACCAGAGTATATTTTGCCCTGAACTGGTTTAGATCTTATCTCCATGACAGGATGGTTTGTGTGAGGATAGGTGGTTTTTCATCCAGCTTCTCACATCTGCCTTGGGGGGTACCGCAAGGGTTCGATACTGGGACCCTTGTTCTCTATTTACATTCTGCCACTGGGTGACATCGTACGAAAGTATGGCATGGGCTTCCATCTTTATGCCGACGACTGCCAATTGTATTTACCTTTAGACGGCGTGGGAGACCACACGATAAGTCATTTCATAGATTGTTTTGTCAGAAGTCAAGGCATGGATGGCAGAAAACTTCCTGTGTCTCAATGAAAATAAAACTGAGGCAGTGTTGTTTGGACCCAGTGGACATTTTCATTTTTCCAAGGTGGACTGTGGTAAATTGACTGCCTACTTGGGTGCTTCTGCAGTCAATCTTGGCGTGAAGATGGACAGAATGTTCTGCTTGGATGCCCATGTTGGTGCTGTAGTATCCTCTTCATTTTACCACTTGAGACGTTTGGCTAAAGTAAAGCCATTTTTATCTAGAAGGGACCTTGAGACTGTTGTTCATGCTTTTATTACCTCGCGCCTTGACTACTGCAACTCTGTCTTATTTGGTGTAGGCAGGAGTACAGTAGTTCGACTGCAGCTTGTTCAAAATGCTGCAGCAAGATTCTTAGAAGGAAAAAGTAAGTACGATCACGTGACACCAATCTTGGCTGCTCTCCATTGGCTACCTGTTGATTTTAGAATTCATTTTAAACTTCTCTTGATGGTGTTTAAGGTGCTGAATGGACTTGCTCCAGCCTATTTGACAGACTTGCTGCGGCCATATGCTCCGGCTCGGACACTACGTTCTGAGAACCAGCTGCTGCTTGTGGCTCCCACGGCTCGGCTGAAGTCAAGAGGGGACAGGGCGTTCTCTGTAGCAGGACCGAAACTCTGGAATGCACTGCCCCTAACTATTAGGCTCTCTACATCAGTGGCGGTTTTTAAAGTGAGGCTGAAGACCTACTTTTATGATCTGGCTTTTAACTCTGTGGGTTAGCTTATTGCTAATGTTTTATATGTTTTTATCTTGTAACTTTAACTTGTTGATTTTGATTGTCTTTGTTGGTTTTATCTGTTTTATTCTTTTTATGTACAGCACCTTGGTGGCATTCCCCGTGTTTGTAAGGTGCTTTATAAATAAAGGTTGAGTTGAGATAGTCTGTGTCCATTCATAAAAAGTTTATTGCTCAGTAAACCACATTTTCATCAAGTAAACAGATCTGTGTTCGTTTCCAAACAACTTATGAAAATAAGTCACTTTGTGTTGATGCATGTGCATAGTGACTTTAATGGTTTAATCATTTATTTAACTTTCCTAATTTGCTTTTCAGCTTGTTAATAACTATTCAAGAAAAGTGAAGAGGTAAGTTGTTTAATCTTGTAAAAAAAAATGCCCTCAGCAATAAGCGTCCTGGTGAGAGGAAACCAGCCCAAAATGTAAAAAAAGCAAGGAAAGGGGAAGTGAATTATCTTCCACACTATCCTCCAGGGGAAAACATTGAACTCTTAAGAGCAACAGCGGCTAAACAAACTCGGTGCAAATTAAAGAAGCGAGAGAGGACAGCTATAAATGAGTTGATGTCCAGCACCTTTGCTCATAAAAGACGGGATTTTGCAGTCTTCAACTGAGTGTCAAAGAAATCAAGGACAGGTGGCCAGCCTTGTTTGATGTATCACAGGTAAGAAAACTCAAAATCTACAATGCAGTTTTATGCAACTATATTAAGCCCTATCCTTTTGTCTTGTTTGTCCCGAGGTCAACGCTGAGTTCCAACGCATTACTACTGTAAATCTTGAGGCCAAACTCATGTACATGCTGGACCACTACACCCCTAAACTGCTTGCCATGTTCCAAGCCAAGAAAGGTGCTGCTGGAGAGAGACATCGCACACAAATGAATATTTTACTCCAGGTATTACAGATGTTTTTCTATTCAGATGCTCCCACGTGACTTGTCACCACTCTTTTCTTAACTTTTCCTAACTGAATCATCTTGCATTCAATACAAGATCACTTACCCTTCTTTCAGTATAATATTTTAGTCTCTTCAACTTAAACCTTTTTGTTATTATTTAGAGACACTTGATATTGAATTGAAGTCTAAATATTTTTGTCAGACATTTGTCCAAAATTTTTATTTAATTTTATTGTCATCTTTTCAATTAATTATTTGGTTCACGTTTATGTGAGTTGACTAATCTGTAATGGCTAGAAGTGTTTTTCCAAATACAAATTTGGGTCTTAGGAGGTAAAATGCACTGAGACTGCTGTATGTTGTCCATTGTTACATTTGCTATATTCAACAGAGTGGGACTCCTGCAGTGAAAACTAGAGAAATTGTCATCCGATGTCTCATTGATCACCTGGGTGAAGATGTGGGTGCCATGATCAAGGAGTTTGAAGTGAGTGTAATGAACAGCATTTATTCTTCTCACAAGTGTTGTGTAAATTCATGATGTTTCCCTTATTGAAAGTTAGCAAGTGTCTGTAATGTTATTCCTGTTGTTTGTTTTTTCGATTTACTTTTGCTGACATGCTACTTGTAATAATTATGCTTCTTTTACTGTGTCTACAGCATTTTGATGATTCGGCCAACCAGGCCGTAAAAGTGGAAGAAAAGCTGTCTGCAAAGGTAATGGCTGTTTACCTTGTGCATGACAAAAATAGACAAACCAGCAACATGGGAATCGTCTTTGAGGGTTCCATTGTACTGGACAACCTTCGGAATCTGAGCAGAGCCTGCTGCTTCTTGCTTGGACTAACCTATGCACTGGGCCTAAAATACCCCAAATCTCTGAGATACATTTTTGAAGTGTTTCAAAAGCTGCTTGCTGAAGTGGACCCTGGAAAGCTGTCAGTAAAGGGGCAAAGACTGAAAAACCTTTTGATGGCATAGTTAAGCGCAAATGTGACTTGCATCCAATTTGATCATTTGTTCTATAGGAAAAAGCAGAATGTACCCTTAGTAAATAGTGAGGCTCCTCTGGACAGAGACATGGACATTATTATTCTTCATTCTGTCAAACAAGTGTTGCTTGACTGATTGTGTCTGATGTTCTTTTTATTTTGCATCAATATGCCTTTTGTTTACATCGATCATTCATCCCTTTGAGGGATTTATTTTTGGAGTTACAGTTTACAGCTAATCAGACTCAGTGAATTGAATATTTTTCATTTTAAGGAAAGTGGTTAGTATTTTCTATGAGTGTGAGAAATTTCAGTAGGTTTTTTTATTCTAATGAGAAGCAAAAATGAAAGACAGATAATTTGTTCTCTTATACTTGGATTTTATTTCTGGCTATAACTCACAATTTCTTTGGTTTTAAAATTAATATGAATTAATTTTGATGAATGTTGAAACATACTAAATGTATGTTTTTTGTTGTTGGCATCTGGCATGAAGACATTCAGTTAAGAGGCACTGCATGCTAGTGCTGTGCTGACATTGTTTGATTTCTAAAGAATGGTAAAGTTGGGAATGGCCCGTAACAGTTTGTACTATTTCCTGTTCTGTTTAAACTTTTGTTAATTCTTGGTGGGAAGAAAATGTCTATTTGCACATTTAATCTATTCTGTACAATATATAGCAAAAAGGATTTTATGGCTGATAGTGTTTCATTGGATGAACTTTCATTTTCTGCTGCAAAATGGATTTCAATAAAGATTCTCCATGTCATGAGATATTGGTCATATTGTTTTTTTTAAGCAGATTACATCTAGTGAATAAAATAAGTTGTTTAAACATAATAATTGGTAAGATATAGATACATTTTCAGTTAACTACTAGAAATGTATACAATTATCTTTACTTAGTTTCTTTGGTTACTTCTACTCATGTTTTTGGGCTGGTTCACACAGTATTTTTAGTTAGATATACTCAATTTTTGTGATATTTGTAACAAGACAGTTCATGCAAATGCAGTTGTAAATATTACTTAAGTTTACTTAATATTCCTGGTTTGGTTTATTTAATTTAGAGGCTTTCAAATCAACTCAATATCTTTAAGTGTGAAAATGTTTCACGGATCAAAATGAGTAACATGCAGTTTTTCTTTTTCTCACTTATCTTTACTTATCTTCTTTAGTTACTTCTACTCATGTTTTGGGGCTTGTTCACACAGTGTTTAGTTACATTTACTCAATATTTGTGATATCTGTGACAAGATGTTTCATTCCAATGTAATTGACAATAGTATTTAAACTTACTTAAAATTACTGTTTTGATATGACCAATTTGAGGGCTTTCGAATCAACTCAATATGTTTGAGTCTAAAAATATTACACAGATTTTATTGAGTAACCTGCAGGATTACTTTTTTCAGTGTGTTGAAATGAATTCACATACTCCTCTTTTTGGCTCAACTGTAACACATCATATGAGATCTTCAACTTCACATGGGTAGAAGAGTTAACCTCAACTTTATTCACAAAACCCGATTATACCATAGATCTGCTTTGGTAGTGAAAATAAAACAAAGATAACAGCGGCCGAAATGAGTTTTCTCCACAGGGAATCTGGGCTTTCCCTTAAAGATAGGGTGAGAAGCACGAAGTAGATCTGCTGCTCCTCCACATCGAGAGGAGCCAGTTGAGGTGGCTCAGGCATCTGGTTAGGACGCCTCCTGGACGCCTCCCTGATGAGGTTTTCTGGGCACGTCCAACTGGGAGGAGACCTAAAGGAAGACCCAGGACACGCTGGAGGGACCATAGGCCCTTTCGCACTGTAGGAACCTTTTGTAGTTCCTATAACCTTTTTAGGAACCAGCCCGTTTTTGCGCGCGTTCGGACAGATAGGAACTAGGAACCTTCCCCCGCAGTTCCTAGAACCATTTTAGCTCCTACTCAGAGGCAGGGACTTTTCGTGGTTCCTGAGGAACTAATATGACGTCGGTGCTTGGTGAACCCATAAGCTCCGCCCCTTGCTATATTTCCGCATCTTTTCTGTTCCGATCGATGTTCCGATTCACGTTTGTTTATTCAGAGACAGACCTGGACTGCATCCCAGATATTCCTGCCGCCACCTAGCCTGGCAAGCCATCCTATATATGTGAATATATAGTCTGGCCACGAACCATTGACGGCTCTCAGTCGTGAGGCGGGATCTACGGTTGTCTTTCAAAATGTCAGCACACAATTGGATAGCGCTAGGACCAATCAGAGTAACGAACAACGTGACGTAATCACAGCGATGGAAAAGCGGGACCCACTAATGGCGTCAATGATTTCTGTCGTTTTTGTATAAAAACATGTGAATATCAGGTGTACTGGGACATTGCACTACTTTGTTTGATAAAAAATAAGAAGCCGCTAAGTATAGCCGACAGACAAAGCCGTTTCAAAAGAACGTGGCTCCGGCGCTGCCGCCATGTTGCTTGGGTTCGCGGCCGCAGCGCTGACGTCATCGGCTACTCCCGCTCTGTGATTGGCTCAAAATATAGAGCGCTGTGATTGGCCCAACCAAAACTATAGCTAGTTGTGATTGGATAGACACAGCAGTGGTTTGGGCTGCGAGGGTTCCAATGAAGCGTGCCTAGACCAAACTCTGCAAAGCAAGAATTTGGTCTAGTTCACTAGGCTAGCCGCCACCAGCACACCTCGCCAAAAACGAACAGGTAAAGAAAACAGTCTTAATGCATTTACAAATGTTTCGCCGCTTTTCTTGATGTAACGGAAGTTTGCAAAAGGAAATTTTCCATTTCGGGATTAAATCTCAGAGCGATAGCCGCCGATAGCGAGCATATGTTTGTACCAAATTAGTATGGAGTCATTTTAGTTTTCTCCTTTGTTCTTTGCACGTGAACCACGTGCAAAGAACACAAACAACGCAAACACGCACGCACGCAATTACGTTTCTTTAATATATTTCATGTGCATTCGTGTTATGGTATAAACAGTGCAGAGTTTTTATTATCTATTACGTTTTTATGGTGGGCTTATTTGATTAATATGTGTGGTATATAACTCATCACAGAGCCAATAAGTTAGTTAGGGACACTGCATGATACTGATGGAGGTATTTTTATGACTTCTGTTTTATTCTATTATATATGCAAATGTGCAATCTCTGTGGTCAACAAAATGGTTTAATTCTAAAATATTTATTCCATCAGCATCTGCACAGCACCTACAACCTACTACCTGCCAGCACCTACCAGCAGCCAGCACCCACTGCCACCCCAGACCTGGTACAAGCATCTAATTCCACAGAATTAATATTTAGTGTATTATATGTAACTTGTGTGTTAATTCTATCTCCACCCTCATGTTTGTTTCCAGGAAGGAGAAAAAGTGCTGACACACTTCTGGCTGCTGTGCAGGAGATGCTCGGGTCAGAGGCTGTACAGGTGAGGCAGAGAGATGAACGGTCTAATACCATGATGCAGATCTTCTGTGAGCAGAAAGAGAGGAAGTCTAAAGAACACTCAGCTCTGCAGGAGGAGCTGGCAGAAGACAACCTCCAGCAGAAACTTTTTATGGAGGATCTCGTCTGCAGTGAACACATTGGCAGATAAAAAGAAGTGAACTAGTGACTACATATATGTAAATAGCATATCATGGACATGTGAATAGTTATTTGTTGCACTGAAACACGTGTTTTTGAGTTTGTTACATGCATGTTTTTAATAAATAACTTAAAAGAAGTATTTTTGTCTTTGTTGGTGATGTCAGGTAGATGTAGTCTGGTCACACTAAATATGAACCATTTGCTCACATTAAGCCTTTCTTATCCTCAGGTGTGTAATCTACTTCCGTTACTCAGCTTTATAACAGCCCAGATTACAGCAGGAAGTGTATCAGTTAACAAAGTTCAGGCATTCATATATTTTGGGCCACTTAAAGCACACACCTGAAAAAACCACACTACTTTCTACATTTTAACCCTCACATGTTGCACATTTTTGAAAGTCTCATCCTTTTTCTAAACCATCAGTCACATATAACACCATCAGTGAGTGCTCAGTAACATTAGAAGCTTGCTGCAGATTTCCTAGTGACTTAAATATTCACACAAAGCTTAGAGTCAGGTAATGGGATATTTATTTAGCATATAAAATCACTTTGAACAAAGTGTGACAACTTCCAAAGGAACATTTTATCTTTAATAGTGTGAATTCATGTATGTCCTCTCTGTCAAACCTACAAAATGTGATTTATTATGAAAAGTGTTTAGTGATCAGTTGGAAGGCACAAGGTAACATCAGATCTGCAGCAGGTGGTTGTTCTGGAACATCTGGATGCAGATACTGGTCGTTTTCACTCCTCTTTTATCCTCACCGTGGCTCTCACAGAGGTTATGAACACACAACAGTCCATAAGGCAACAGCAGCTCTGTTCAAGCTACAGCACAGAGATAAGTAGTGTCCAGTCTCTCCAGGGCAGGCTTCAGGTGGCGACAGACGTAGTCTAGACATACGGTAATTCTCCATCAGTAAAACTTGGAACAACATTTTCCCACCAGTCATCAGCTTTGTTCTGGACCCAGACGGACGGTGAAGAGTTGAGCAACGAGTCACAACATCTAAACGCAAACAGAACACGAGTTAAAATATAATCTGAAATATTTAGTTTATGTAATCTGCTCAACAAAAACAATAGCATACCGTCTAATCATACGATATTTGTACAATCAGCGCGTGTTTAATAGGTTAAACTTACATGTCTCGTTCATCTGCGGCGCAGCTTTCCTGTCTTCCTCCATGAAAACGGAGTATCGCTTGCCGCTGGATTTCTTCATCTCCCGACTCTCTCTGCGTGCTCTAGCAGCTTCGATGTGATATTTGTGATTTGATCTCTCATCTTAAGTATTCCTGTCAAGCTGTCTGGAACAGAGTTGCCTCCTCGCTCTCCATTAGCGTCGCAGCGTTGTTTATTTACTCATTGGTTTCCGGCTCGTGACTTTGTTGAGTAGATCACGTGACTTAACACGTGACTGTCGCAGGCGGTTTCGTCACACCCGCCTCTACCAAAGGTCCCGACTCCTGTGCGAATGCAATATGAAAAGGTTCCCCTGGGAGGGGTAGTTCTAGGAACTAAAATCTAAGAGGATGGTTCTAGGAACTCAGTTCCTAGAACTACTCTGTCCGAAAGCGCCTTATGTCTCTCGGCTGTCCAGGGAACGCCTTGGGATTCCCCTGGAGGAGCTGGCCCAAGTGACTGGGGAGAGGGAAGTCTGGGCCTCTCTGCTTAGGCTGCTGCCCCCGCGACCCATCCCTGGATAAGCGGATGAAGATGGATGGATGGATGGATGGATGGACGGACGTTCTACCAGTTTCTCTGTCTTATTACATCAAATCATCCATACATGAAGGACCTCTTTTAGTCCCCTTTCATTCATTCTGGACTCTCATTTATTAAAGGGTGAGTCACACCATGGGTGGAGTCTTAATTCACCCACACGTCCTGTTACAAAAATGTGCCTAAAGGAGGCGTTGCCTGGTGGACCAAGAGAGCGACACTGAGGCAGTGAATGACAGCACTCGGAGTTTCTCAGTTGGTAAAATGAGACGTTAACAAGTGCACTCGTGCGTGCACATGAGCACAAACACAGCAGACTCACCGCTCAGGAGAACGAGCAAACAGAGAACCTGCAGCGGGCTGGAGGATTTCCTGTCCACTTTGTTCACTAGAGGAAAGGGGGGGTTAAAGGAGGCGAGTGGAGCTGTATTGTTTTTTTATTGGCTTGTAAGTGGCCAAGCCAGCTGGAGGTGTAGCCAAGAGTCAGCTACAGACCAGTGCAGCCATGTATGGAACCGACAACACCACTGGGTACCTCTTAGCCGTTTTTATTACTGCTTATGAATGTAATACAACATGAGTTACAACAACACTTAATTTCTCTCTGGGATTATTATAGTATTTTTGAATTTGAATTAGCAATGGCTGAATAACAATTGATGTGGAGCAGAGTTTAAATCTGAAGAGGGGCCAGACTGACAGTTTTAGGATGCATTGTTAAATTTTATGCACTAAAGATGCACTAAAATGCCAAAATAATGATAGTGCTAGTGTCTACCATCACTATTAAAAAAAGTCATTCATACTGTTTATCAGCCAAAACAAGTTGGTTTAGGGGTGACTTGCTCTTTAAAGAAAGACGTCTCATGGTAGGAACACCTGTGATGATCTCAGAGATGATGTCCAGATTGACAAACGTCTGCTTCAAGCCCACTGGCTGCATCCCAAACCTGCAGTGACCGTTGGAGAGATTATATGAGCATAAACAGATCACTTCACAAGCGCTGCTGATGCAAGTAGAAACCACCAGCAGCAACAAAGAAAACAGCACAACGCTGTCACACACACCAACAGAAAAAACACTTTCCTTCTTAAATACAACATTTTTGTTATGTCATTAGTCTAGATAATAAACGTTTTGTTTGCTCTACAGCCAAAGATTTAGACCCAGTCAGTTTTAAACACAGCTACTAATGAAAGATGCTTTCTATTATGTTTGTACAGAACACACAGCATAGAGTGCTGCAGAAGTGGAATGCAACAAACACCCTCGTGAATGTCAAATTAAATTGTCTGTCATTAAATATTAAAAATATGAATGAAAAATTATACAATGAAACTAAATAAAAAGAAAAATCCAGTACAGAAACTTTAAATTTTACACCAGCAATTTGAAAAAGCAAGTTTTCATAACAAATATGAAGCTGCCTAATGACTGCTGTCTGATTCAGTACATAAACACATCAAAATTAGGCTTCAGTTAGGTCAGCTGGCATGGTGAAATATGAGAGAAACATTTCTATTCATGACCACAAACCTGCATGAATATAATTTACAGGCAGTAGGTTAGAGCAGGGTTCAAATTACGGGGGAGCTAAAGGGAGCCCGGCTCCTCTGAAAGGGCAACAGGCTCCCCTAGAAGCCCTCAACTTACACACCCAGGGGAGCCCAGAAAAAGATCCTGTTTCTACCTATATTACATTATTTATATGGACTCTCAGCGACGTCTCGCTCCAGCGGGACACGCTACGTCATGAGGGCACCCCCCGAAAAGCATAAGTCACTAGACAGATAAGCAAAACGCTAAAAAGAGGAAAAAGCTCCACAGTTAACGCTTTTTTTTAGTGTCAGCTCATGACCCAGCTCATCTCCCTCAAAGAGGAAGAATTAATCTGCTACATATTTTCAAAACCTGCTTTGGCCTCAGACTCCAGCTGTGAGTCTCCTTTTCCCGTCTTCCAGCTAAACAGCTGATCTGTTTGCTGGACATCCATCCTTCTCATCCTCCTTTATACAAACAAAACCCCATAACTGCAGAGAAGCAACTATCTATCTGTCACAGATCGCTCCGATATCTAAAGTTTCATCATCAATGTCTGTCTCAGTGTTTACTCCGCTCAGTGACAGCACAGCGCTCCTTTTGACACCTGCTGTTCCTCGTGCAACTTCCTCTCTCCCTCAGCAACAAAACGCTACTGAACCCATTCTTAGTGTAATTATTTAAGCATAAATCCAGTTTTATTTGGGCTATTAACAAAAATAAAAACTAGTGTGTAGTTTTTAATCCGCATTTTAAACTTAAGTTGAAACTAAAACTCAGAGAGGCGGAGTCTTGCTGCTGCGGCGTCCCAAAGGTGTGTTTTCATTGGTCGACTGCAGATTGGAGTCGTAGGTTTTCAAGCAGTGCTTGAAGACTGTTCAAAGCTAACTTTGGTTGTGAGACGGCTCAAAAAGCTGTTGCAGAGCCGGTCCCACTGGATGTCCACAGATATGCAAATCACCCTCACGTTCACCGTTTTTTGTCACGATTCTGCTCAAGATGAGAGATTTGGCTAAGACGACCGAAAATCGCACAGTGTGGTCCGGACTTAAAAAGGAAAAGGTAGATTTATCCCACTACACATTTTACTTTTATAAAGCAATCATTTACAAGCATGCAATATTTATATATTTGATACAATTCAGATCACCTTCACGAGTCCCCCGTCTCAATCGTACCTGGGTTAGAGGTGGATTTAGAAAAGAAGATGTTGGGCCAGACTGGAGCAGCATGAAAAAAAACTACAGTGGCACAGCAAGATGTTATTTTCAGGATCTCTAGGTGTCTAGGGTTAGGGTTAGGGTTAGGGTTAGGTGGAGAACATCACGTCCGTTCAAAATTGAATACCAGGTAAAAAGTCAGAAGAAAGCAGAGCTCCTATGCTTTCTTGTGTGAGTTGCTTTTGAAAAGCAGAATTCAGCATGGCTGCTTATCAGGGGATTGTATTAAATGATTAGTAAATGTGGATAAATCAAACCAGCGCAGAGGACATCGTCCTCATATTTCCTCACCTTGAAAAGGGTATGTAAGGTGAACTACAGGAAATAGCTTTTAAATAGTGACATAACCGCCCCCTCCACACACACACACACACACACACACACACACACACACACACACACACACACACACACACACACACACACACACACACACACACACACTTCCGCTGGCTATCTCACAAAAGGTGAATAAAGACTCCCCAACAACATTATCCTTATTATCTTTCTGCTCGCACACATAGGCCGACCTCTACTCCTTCACTTAACCTCTGATCCTGAGATGGAGGAGACTGGGCTGATCGTATTCATGTTTAACCAATGAGAGGAGAAGGTACAACATGTAAAAATTCCCTAATCACTCATGATGCACCAGACAGCCCTGGTCCCACATGTTTCCTTGTGAAAGGTGGTGGGATGCAAGCAGCTGCCCGGCTGAGCGGTTGCTTCAGTACTTTGTAGCTCACACACTGACACAAGTCAGGGACAAGATGCAGTCTGGGTTTCCTTACAGAGGAAACTTAACTGGCATAATGAACTGAACCCAATGCACTGATAAGTAGTTTCAATTGGAATATTTACTTTGTGAAGGACCTTGAGACGACTCTTGTGATTTGGCGCTAAACTGAATTGAATGTGTTCGGCCTCTCACGCTTTAAAATCTTCTATTGACTTGAAAAAAAACTGTTAGCTTGGGTGTCCATTCAGAACAAATCTCTACATCTCCAAAGTAGGTTGTTCCAAGGTCAATAAAAAAAGTTGTTAATTGTTCATAGCCTTTCAACAGAAACTTCTCAAAGTAGCTGGAATATTTCCATAAAACAGTTCTGATTCATCCTTCAAAGGGACCTCTAAGAGCAACAGGCTACTAGATTTAGCATCACTCAGATGCAAAGTTCAAGCTGGTGTTACATTTGAAGTCATTGTACCCTTGACATACACAAATTATTTTGGCATCCAAAGATTGGAATTACATTAACTGACAAAAAGTTTATCATTTTAAAAGTATTTTAACATAAAAGTTTGATGAGCATCATTAAGTTAAGAGAAATATTATGTTGGTTGGATTAAAATCATGTAAATCCAAAGGCATTATCTTCTGAGTGTGATTTTACTGGTACAGAATAATAGTTGTAGCATCAGAATTGTATTTAACTGGCAGACTCAAACCCAGATGAAAATAGTTTCAGTTAGCGTTTTGGATAAAGTTAGTGATAGGTTAGACTTTCTGCTAGTTACCATTACTGTTGCCGTCTCAGATTCCCATGCTGTTTTGTTCTCTTCCTTGACGTTTTTAGCAGGCAGTCCTAATCTTTAGTCTTGTCATCCAGTAAGTTCAGGATTAGATTGTTTACACGGTTCTTGAAAAGAGCAAAAAGCTGTTAGTATTTTCTTGGCTTGTTTTTTTTTTCCTTTTCCCATCAGTGCTGCTAATTTATTTTGAATTTCTGTCACCTCCTCATCGTTAATTTATTCTGCTATCTTGTCAATTTAACATTTGGAGCATGAGAAGCCAATTAAAACACAGTTGAGTTTGTGCCTAATGTTCCGCAATGAAGTAAAAATGACAAAACTTTATTTAAATGAGGAATTACACTGCATTAATGGTGCTTTGATGCAATATGAATTGTTACATGAACTTTTACACAGACAATAAAACCACTTATTACTGAGCATTACTTTATTCATAATCAGCTAAAATGTGTTAAAATCTTGAAGAGAAACATCAGTGCAGCTGTGGCTGTTGTTTTTCTGGATTACCAGTTTCTCTGTCTTATTACATCAAATCATCCGTAAGGATGGACATTTGTTACACTGGATGCATGTGGGTGCTTTGATTCTGTGATTTGCAGTCAGAGTGGGTGAGAAAACATCTTTGTGTGCCATGTGGTCACAATTTTAAATATGCAAAGGATTATAATTCCTTATACATGTACACCAGCTGATATCCTGAGTGTTTGGTATGTACTGCTGCAAATTGTTTATCTGCAAGATGCACTTAGTTGCTCTAACTAATGCAACTGTTCTGATGCAACAGTGTATTATAATTCTAAGTTCATTGTCCATAAGACAAATTATTTTTTTCCTGAATTGTCAGTACTAAAAAAAAAAAAAAGAATTGTCA
>SSNS01000511.1:63777-81277 GCA_006937985.1 Aphyosemion australe | reverse complement strand
GCTGCCAGAGGAGCGCAGGGACCATGAAGGCTCGTACTTTATAAGCAGTTCTGATAGATAAGAAGGCCCAAGACCATTAAGACATTTAAAAACCATTAAAAGAACCTTAAGATCGATCCTGAAACGTACGGGGAGCCAATGCAGCTTGTTTAAGACAGGTGTAATGTGCTCCCGCCTCCTGGTCTTCGTCAGGACACGTGCTGCTGAATTTTGAAGAAGTTGTAAACCTGAGGTACTCTTTTTGGAAAGACCAGAAAGCAGGGCATTACAATAATCAATTCTACTAGTAATAAAAGCATGCATCAGCGTCTCCGTATCGGCCCGAGAGAGAAAGGGGCGGACTCTGGCAATGTTTTTCAGGTGATAAAAGCCTATTTTTGTAGTGTTCTTAATGTGGGGGATAAAAGTTAGCTCAGAGTCAAAAATCACGCCCAGGTTCTTCACTTGAGAAGATGGATTTAAAATTAGTGTCTGTAGCTTTGGAAAAACTTTCTCTCTCTGGGCCTCAGGACCGATGACTAAAACTTCAGTTTTGTCCCGGTTGAGCTGGAGAAAGTTTTCTGCCATCCAGGATTTGATGTCCGAAATGCAATTAAAAAGGGCATCCAATGGCCGTGCGTCATCGGGAGACACAGAGATGTACAACTGTGTATCATCTGCATAACTGTGGAACTTAACTCTGTGTCGCCCGATGACGCTGCCAAGTGGGAGCATATATAGATTAAAAAGCACTGGGCCTAAAATCGAACCCTGGGGCACACCACATGTAATTTCATGGGCCTTAGAACAGCAGGTATCTAAACTTACCACAAAAGTCCTGTCTGTGAGATAAGAAGTAAACCATTTATGGACAGCACCAGAGAGGCCGATGTGTTTTAACCGGGTTAAAAGAATGTTGTGGTCCACTGTATCAAAGGCAGCGCTTAAATCCAGTAGAACCAGAACTGTCAGCCTCTGTTCGTCATAATTAATTCTTAGGTCATTTAAAACTCTTAAAAGGGCTGTCTCTGTGCTGTGGTTTACTCTAAAACCAGACTGAAATTTCTCAAGGACATCATGTGCATTAATAAAATCATTAGGCTGGATTAAAACAAGTTTTTCTAAAATTTTACTTAAAAATGGTAAGTTAGATATCGTCTGTAGTTGTTAAAATCACTAAAATCTAAGTTTCTCTTCTTCAACAGGGGCCTCACCACCGCCCCTTTAAAGGCGGCAGGAAAGACCCCCGTCTGAAGAGAGCAGTTCATCATGGTTAAAATCTCATCTCTAAAATATTCATAAAAAGGCTTAAAAAATGAAGTGGGAACTGGATCTAAAAGACATGTGGTGGGCCCCACTGAGGAGAAAACTTTATCAAGAGTCCCAGCTTCCACCTGGACAAAACTGTCCAGTGTTTCCTCTGGTAATGGTACACACTCAGACTTCACTAAAACCATGTCACCGTGAGAGGATAAAATGTTGCATCTGATTGTGTGTACCTTCCCTCTGAAGTGGTCTGTAAACTCCTCACAGAGAGAGTTTGAGGGTGCTTTCTGAAACTCATCAGGGGGATTGTTAAAAACTCTATTAATGGTGGAAAACAGGATTTTGGGATTGTTTTTATTTTCTGCGATGACTTTGGAAAAGTATGCGTTCCGTGAATTCCTTACTGCATTGTTGTATGATTTTAGGGTTTCTGTGTATATCTGACGGTTTATTGTGATTTTGTTTTTCCTCCATTTTCTCTCTGCCACCCTGCAGTTCCTCTT
Source organism: Aphyosemion australe (assembly GCA_006937985.1). Lineage (NCBI taxonomy): Eukaryota > Metazoa > Chordata > Actinopteri > Cyprinodontiformes > Nothobranchiidae > Aphyosemion > Aphyosemion australe. Next base: position 79,529 of record SSNS01000511.1, on the reverse strand, counting down.
TTGTAATCTGAGAGCTTCGTTTCTCCATGGAATTGTTAGTTTAGGCTGTATCTTTTTAATTTTTTGTAGAGCCAGACGGTCAAGGGTGGACTGAAGCCTACTGTTAAAATCGTTCACTATAAAATCACAGGGGGCAGGTAAAGCAATAGGAGGTATTTTTTCTAAAATATCAATAAAACCTGCAGCCACTTCAGGGGTTAGATGACGTTTCCTGACAGTTCTCACAGAGGTCTCCCGCTGGGTAAAACCGGTGATATTAAAACACACGCAATAATGGTCAGAGACAGCCAAGTCAACAACAGAGAGCACACGGGTGGACAGGCCATACGTGATGACCAAGTCTAGGGTGTGTCCTCTGTTGTGAGTTGGCTGTGTGACATGTTGGCTAAAATCCATATAATTAAGAATATTTAAAAAGTCAGTTGATAAAGGGTCTAAAAGGTTATCTACATGTAAGTTAAAATCACCAGCTAAAACGATCTGTTCATAGGAATTGTGTAAGCTTGATAAAAACTCTGAAAATTCTTCTATAAAAGATGTGCTATTTTTTGGAGGTCTATAAACTGTAACACATAAAATCTGAGGATTCCCAAAAACAGCTGCATTATATTCAAAGGTGCTAAAATGATCAAATGAAACAGGTTTGGCGGTAAGTGTTGCTGAGCTTATGAAGGCAGTACCGCCTCCCCTTTTGCTGCTCCTTGTTGAATAAGTAAAGTTAAAATTTGGTGGGGAAGCCTCTGTGAGAACAACAGGGGCATCTGCACTCAGCCAGGTCTCCGTTAAAAAGAAGCCGTCCAGGTTATGGTCTAAAATCAGATCATTAATAATAAAAGTTTTGTTCAGCAGAGAGCGGACGTTTAAAAGTGCCATATTAATGGTGACTGGAGAGGGAGTGACAGTATGATTCTGTGAAAGTGGAATTATTGGTAACTGTTTAAGATTATTGGGGTTGCATTGGTTTGGTTTATGGTAATTAGGCCGCTCTCTGCTGATGATGACAGGAATTAATGAGACAAGTGTTCAAGGATAAAAGTCTACTAAAACGACCTATTCCTCTGCCAAAGGTGGGGGTGGGGCCAGAGATAAAAACAGACACACGTGAGGTTTTTAAAAGATTAAAAAGGTGAATAAAATCACGCTTCAGAAGCTCAGACTGCTGCTTGTGGATGTCGTTGGTGCCGGCGTGGATAAAAACTTTACTCACATGTGGATGGAGATTAATAAGACCAGACATTTTTGCTGCAATATCCATCACGGTTGCTCCAGGGAAAGTCAGAGTGAGCGCTCCTCTCATCCGCACATTCCTCACGATGGAGTCCCCGATGATGAGTGTGGTGGGCGTGTCCGCGTGCTGATCGGTGTTGCCGGAAGTTCGGACACGCTGAGGTCCAGGCTGAGGAGCATCTCCAGGGCTGCTGTGGCGTACGGTCATCACAGCAGACGTGTTCCTTGGATCCGGGGTGAAGTGAACAACTCCTGGGCGGGTTCTGACTGTGATCCGGGGTTTGGTTCCACGCGGAGGGCTACAGCAGCTTGACTGCTGCTTCGTAGGGGACTGAGAGGGGTGGAGTGGTGATCCTGCAGAGTGGTGGGGTCCATGTGCTGTCAGAGGGGGAAAGTCTTGATCCAGGGCGCTGAACCTGTTTGTCAGCGGCAGGTGGGTGGGAGGAGAGCGGTAGCGAGCGCTCCATGCTCCCTTACCGCAGGTGGGCACAACGGTGGACCAGGGCCCCGACACCACTGGAGTGGAGCTGATCGGGGCTTTGGGCTTCGCCCCCTGCCGAAACCAGCGGACGTCCTCCACAGAAGGAGATGCATGCGCCTTCGGCACCCCAAGTCCAGTCAGAGACCCTGACGTGGATCCCCGCTCCGTGGCCTCGTCATGCTGGAGGGGAATCGTGTCAGCCAGCTGGGCGCTAGTGGCGGCGGAGAAGGTCCGGCCAAGGACAACCACAGAGTTTTGCTCATTTTCCTGGGTCTGCTGAAGTGTGGTGATCCTCTGCTCCAGTTCTAGCACTCTTTGAGTGAGGCTGAGGCAGCTGTCACAGCCAGGGCTACAGGTGAGCGGAGGCATGGAGGTGGAGGAGTTGTGACGTGATGTCCCACACACTACCGCTTCAAAAAGGTAAAAACATGCGATAAAAACAGCTGATGATAAAAACTGCTCACAGAGCGACGTTAAAAAGCGGTATGCAATTTTCGTGCCCAGTTGTTTAAACGAAAAGTGATAAAAATCAGATAAAAACCGTGTTTTTGTCAGGAGTCGATCTGGCAGTTCATATGGACGCTGACGCATGCGATCATCAGGGCCGCGTTGCATCCCGGGGGGCTAATGCGGGGTTGTTTTATTGTGTTTTTCTTGTGTGTTGTTAATGTTGTTTATTTTTAGTTTAGTGTTCATTTTGTGTTGTTTCAGCCGGTGCCGTTTGGCACCGTAGTTCATGTTTGTTTGTCGGGGGGTGAAAAGGGGAGCCGTTCCGGCAAATAAAGCGTTCAGTGTTTGCTACTTGGTGACTCGTCCTTGCCGCTGCACAACACACCCACTAGATGGCGTCTGAAACTGCTACAGTATCATTTCCAAAACAGTAATCACATTTAACTCACTATGCATTCCTAGTTGTCATTTTCATTATAAAGACAATATATTTGCTTTCTTTATGCATCTCAGTGAGCAGCGTCACTTATGCAACAAGTCACAATTTCAAAATAAGAAAACTAATATGTTCTACATACCAGCAACCAGAAACACACACATTAAAAACAATAGAGGGAGGAGAGCAATGTAAGTTCTACAGCTGGAAATAAGGTCCCTTTGGAACACTGAAAAGTCATTTTAAATCTTATTTCTGATTCTAATGGGTCACTGAGTGTTTCATGCAGGCTGAACATGAAAATAGTCTCCTCCACCTATCTCCTGCATTAGCTTCTGATAGAAAATAGACGGTGAAACTCTAGGATTAGAAAATCCTGACAGATCTACGTCACACTGTCACTTAACATTCATGGACTCACCCATCTTGACTCAAGATGGGGAAAGCTGTTGTTGGTTTAGCGTCCAAGGAAGCGTGATTTGGAATCGTAGGATGACCAAGGAAGGTCCTGCCTTTCTTGCCTCTGATTGGCTGGAAGGGCTCTCCTACGATTGGCTATTTCATTTAGCAGCAACTCGTCTTCCCAACCAGACGGCCAGCTCTCACTCCTAGCCTCTTGCCCTGGGCAGCTACCAAAACAGGGGTGTGAGAAGACCCCTAGTCTCCCTCCGCCTGCTTTAATGTGGTGTTGATGCGTGTTGTTAGAGTGCATTTTGAGGTTGGGGAGGGATGGGGCAGCGCAGCCATCGTCCGGCCTACACCAGCTGGTGTCAGCACACAGCCCCAATTCCCCCCAGAACCTTCGGTGTCTAGGTGCAGCTTAAAATTGGAAGTAGGCACCGGCACCCGAGGAGAGGCTGAGTGATCCCCTTGTCCGTTGAGTGTGCTCACCCCCAAGGCCCTAAATGTGCATTTGCATGAGATGTCAATGGAAGTGTTTAATATGCAAATTAAAATTGGGGCGCAGGCTGCCACGGGACTGGGGAGATGGGAACCATTCCCACACCCCCTGAACTTGCCCACACCCCAAGGCCTTATGTGCATGTGTGTGTGGTGATGTGATGGAGCAGGAGGAGAGAAATGTCTGAGGATGGGGAGGAAAGACTGGGGGGCCTAAGCCCTCCCAGGGAGCCAGCTCCCCTGCTGACCCAAATAGGCACCCCCATTCCCAAAACCCACCCAGGGCAAGGAGACCCCAGCCCATCTAGCCAGGGCCCACAGCAACAGCATCACCGAGCCCGACGGAGCCCAAGGTTGACAACTCAGTCCCACCCCAGCAGAATATCTACTACCATCCTCGCATTAGATCAACTTCCAGACTACATAAGACATCAGACACCCAGGCAGAGTTGGATCCTCCCCTCACAGAGATCCCCCGTGATGGAATAGAAGTGTTCCTGCCAGTTGAGGAGGTACCAAGGTCCACCTGAGGCCCCCGAGCTAGGGCCAAGCACCATTGCATGCACCCACCCATGCCCCCGGCAGCATGCAAGCCAGGACCCAATCCCCCCAGGCCCAGCCCAGACCCCCATCCAGGGACGATTGCCCCCAGACCCCAAGCAACCAGTCTCTCACCCAGACCCACTCAAGAGCGATATGGCAATCAGGCATCGACCTGTGGCCACCGTCAAGAACTCCAAAGGCCCCACACACAGCCACCAGAAGGACAACCCCCAAGGTCACCCAAGCACCCCCAGAACGGATAGCAGCCCCCCAGCACCAGACCCCCCAATGAACCCACCCCTAGAGAACCTTAAGCCTGCCGCACACGAGAGCCAACAGCTGAGCCAACGGTCATTTGAGATTGTTTGCTCAGCAGATTCCTCGCTGTGTGCTCCTAATTTTCACTGAGTTTTCTGCCTCACGAGACGCTGAAGTGAAAATCAAACCAGTTTGATATTTTTTGCCCCACAGGGGGCAGAAACTAGTCGTGTGCGCCCTACGTGAGCTGTCGGCTGAGCTGAAATCTTGCAAGTGACCAATCACAGCACGTTCTCCCCTCACATGATTCCAAGGTGGCAGCCTCCTGTCTGCATGTCAGAAAAATAAACGAAACGGAGACGGAGCTGGATATGGAGGAAATGCTGCTACTTGTTTTGCTGATGAGGCGTCGCTGCCACCATCATAAACTCCTTGCCTGGCTCTTCTTTTCAGCCATGACCGTACCCATCCTTTCCTAAACTTCAAACGACGATGGCGGCAACATCTCCATTTCCCTTCCCTTTACCCTTCCAATCTGAAAAGTTCATCATATTGTTGTTTTGTAAAATGTCAGGGTTGTTCCAGATGGGTGTGCGCCTACATGGGATTAGTGAAGACTCTGTCATTTTTAGATATCCCCACCATGCTGCCAGAGAGGTACTGATACTAATACTTTTAAAGCTTTGGTGTCTTTTTATGTTTGAGCTGATAAATGGTAGGTCTGAAAGCTCTATATTATTGCAATTAAAGCAAATGTTGTTTTTCATCTAACCAGGACTCGTCTAGTGGGTTAGGCTTCAACCATCTTGATATGTATTGGAACCTGTTGGCTAAGAAATAATTATAAAAGTTGGGTAGCCCTCCTCTATCTTTGGTCTTCTGTAGTGTTTTTAAGCTAATTCGTGGGGGTTTATCCTTCCAAAGGAATTTAGTGATGGAGGAGTGCAGAGATCTAAACCAATCAGATGGAGGCTTGTTTGGAATCATTGAGAATAAATAATTGATTCTGGGTAAAACCATCATTTTAACTGTGGCAACCCTCCCCATGAATGATATTGGTAGATATTTCCACCTGGCAAGGTCATCTTCCACTATTTTTAAAAGTGGGATATAATTTAATTTAGTTAAATCTGCCAGCCTGAGGGAAGTTTTCTATTTGTAGTCTTTGTGCTAAAAATTAGATTTTTTTGTCAATAGTTTCATTAAGTTCTAGTTTAGCTTTATGTTATTTGTTCTGTATTTCTTCGTCTGGGGAGGCCTCTAAAGACTTAATGATTTCTTCTAATTCCTGAATTCATTATAAATCTACCCTCTGGATCTGTAACTGTGTCCAGTACTGTGAAATTGACATTTTTGTGTATTAAAATAGCTACTCCTCTTTGCCTAGAGTTGAAGCAGGCAGAGAACACGCTGGGAAACTCAGGCGTTTTAATTAGGTTATCTGCAGCTGTGGCAGGTCTATGGATCTTTTATAGTAAGACAACGGCTGTGTCCAAATCCAGGGATTGCATGCTCATGAGTACCCATCCTCAATGGTCTCAGGAGAACGTGTTCTTCCGTGACCACTTAGACCGGATGTTAACAGCTGTGAATGTGGACATTCTAGCTTTAAATAAAAGTCCCGCCCCTACTCCTGTCACCTAGCAACTGCTTAAAGAAAATCTATTACAAAATATGGATCCACGATGCTGGATTATTCACGGTTAATTGTATAATTTATTTTTTGATTTATGATTTACCAATTTTATGAACTGTAATGACGAACAAGAATACAAACACACATTACAGGCCTAATGAGAATGGGAAACGCCTAAAAACACAACCACTTCAGGCTTTTACTTTTTGTACAGTCAGATTTGAATAAACTAGTCGTACTGCTGCTCTACTGCTGCGTGTCCCGTTTCTACAGAAATCAATCCCGCAGTGCATCATGGGAATTATGGAGGTGAGGAGACCACGGAGACTACACCGCACCCATTCTCAAATCGAGGAAAAGAAGAACGCATTTTAAGACCGCATTCTGAGCATTCTTGGAATTTGGACGGTCTTCGATGCGTCACTGTGACGTCACTGGTCTTAAAATCCGAACTCGAGCACGCAACCCCTGGATTTGGACACAGCCATTGTCTGCAGGTGCAGCAGGTTTTCCCTCACACCTGCACCTCATCATCTGATCTGGCAGGAAGAGTAAGAGGTTGGAGCCAGTCATTAAAGATTGAGTTATCTCTTTGGGCCCGTGGCTTTTTTCTGAGAAAGCTGCTCAAAAATGACATGCCCAAACTTTAATAAAGAATATTTGGAGGGACGCATGGATTCCACTCAGTATCAGCAGATTCTGGAGACCAATGTCCAGGAATCAGTGACAAAGTTGGAGCTGCACCGGGACTGGATCTTTCAACAAGACAACGACCCTAAACACTGCTCAACATCTACTAAAGCATTAATGCAGAGGAACAAGTCCAACGTTCTGGAATGGCCATCTCAGTCTCCAGACCTGAATATTATTGAACATCTGTGGTGTGAGTTAAAGAGAGCTGTCCATGCTCAGAAGCCATCAAACCTGAATGAACTAGAGATGTTTTGTAAAGAAGAATGGTCCAAAATACCTTCAACCAGAATCCAGACTCTCAGTGGAAGCTACAGGAAGCGTTTGGAGGCTGTTCCTTCTGCAAAAGGAGGATCTACTAAATTTTGACTTCATTTCTTTTTTGTGGTGCCCAAGTTTAAATCCTATAAACTTCATTTCACTTCTCAAATATCACTGTGTGTGTCTCCTATATGATTCATTTAACAGAATTTTTTTTATTGTAACAACCAACAGATTATACAGGAAAATCATTAAGATTAACATGTCTGCCCACACTTTTGCATCCCACTGTATCTTGTCCCACTCAACACAACACAGACATTCAATTTCAGTCGGCATAGGTTGCCAAAGTCCCCTACATTAACACCACCAGCTTGTGGTGGCTCTAACTCTCTCGTCCAATTTGCGTTCAGTGGTTGCAACGCTCTCTTGTCTTTCCAGGTCAAAAGCATGCAACTCCTCCTTTGTGAACACGAGTTCGGACTTGGTACGGACTTGAAATGTTGGAATCCAAGAGGTAATCATCTTCAAATCTGTACCCGGTATTAGCCTAGTAGCCACGCATTTGTGTTTACAAAAGTAAGTCCTTGGGGCTGCTGCATCATGTCCTTGCACCTTTCAGCTGAGACTTACAGCTGCGCTTTGTCATAATGTAATCCCAAGTCTAAATGGGCTCCTGTATTTCCTTTATGTTACTCATTTTCATTTGCAGTCGATACGATTATTGAGGTCACCAAGCAGAATTAGGTTAAAATTATGAGTTTTCATTGTTCATGTATTTTGTTAAAGGAGTCATCACCTGACATTTTCACTTTTCCACTTGAAAAAATGTATATAATGGCTTCCTAATGATTTTTCACTGTCTGAGAAGCCGATATTTAACATTGAAGCGTTTGTTTAATCTTGCCTTCTTCAACCAGCTCACATGCACCCCACAAGCATGCGCACTCCAAAACGAGATTTGCCTACAGGTCCTTCTCAAAAAATTAGCATATTGTGATAAAGTTCATTATTTTCTGTAATGTACTGATAAACATTAGACTTTCATATATTTTAGATTCATTACACACAACTGAAGTAGTTCAAGCCGTTTATTGGTTTAATATTGATGATTGTGGCATACAGCTCATAAAAACCCCAAATTCCTATCTCAAAAAATTAGCCTATCATGAAAAGGTTCTCTAAACGAGCTATTAACCTAATCATCTGAATCAACTAATTAACTCTAAACACCTGCAAACGATTCCTGAGGCTTTTAAAAACTCCCAGCCTGGTTCATTACTCAAAACCGCAATCATGGGTAAGACTGGCGACCTGACTGCTGTCCAGAAGGCCATCATTGACACCCTCAAGCAAGAGGGTAAGACACAGAAAGAAATTTCTGAACGAATAGGCTGTTCCCAGAGTGCTGTATCAAGGCACCTCAGTGGGAAGTCTGTGGGAAGGAAAAAGTGTGGCAGAAAACGCTGCACGAGAAGAGGTGACCGGACCCTGAGGAAGATTGTGGAGAAGGACCGATTCCAGACCTTGGGGGACCTGTGGAAGCAGTGGACTGAGTCCGGAGTGAAAACATCCAGAGCCACCGTGTACAGACGTGTGCAGGAAATGGGCTACAGGTGCCGCATTCCCCAGGTCAAGCCACTTTTGAACCTGAAACAGCCTGACCTGGGCTACAGTGAAGCAGCACTGGCCTGTTGCTCAGTGGTCCAAAGTACTTTTTTCGAATGAAAGCAAATTTTGCATGTCATTCAGAAATCAAGGTGCCAGAGTCTGGAGGAAGACTGGGCAGAGGGAAATGCCAAAATGTACCCACAGTCAGTGATGGTCTGGGGTGCCATGTCAGCTGCACTGTGTTTTATCAAGGGCAGGGTCAATGCTGACACAAAGGCCGAATATAAACAAATATTCACTTTAGATGTGTGTATGGGGATAAGAGTTGGGGTTGGGGGGGCCTAGCTTGTCTTGGACACAAGCAAGGGGAGTCTTGTGGAAGAAAGGTTGGGAACCACTTCTCCAGCGGTCACTGAAGTTGTTAGAAACCTCCCTGGTGGTAGGGCATCAGGAATGGATGAGACTCCCCCTGTAACACTTAAGGCTCTGAGTGTTTTGGGGGTGCCATTGTTGATGTGCCCTTGCAATGTTGCATTGAGAACAAAGACAACACCTGTGAAGTGGAAGACCGGGGTGGTGGTCCCAAGTTTTAAAACAAAATAATTGGAGTGTGTTTTCCAATTACACATTTCAGCCTTACTGGGGAAGTTTTCACCAGGGTGTTGAAAATGAGACTCTAGTGTCAAACCTTGGACCCAAGAAGAGCAATGTGATTTCTGTCTGGGTCATGGAACAGTGAACTAGAAATTTACCCATGGAGAGTTTCTGAGAGGGTTGCTGTTGGAGTTTGGTTGTCCAATCCACATGTGTTTTGTGGACTTGAAGAAGGCTTACACTGTGTCCCTTGAGGAATTTCCTGTGGGTTCTGGGGAAGTATAGGGTGCCGTCCATCTGGTCCCTGTATGACAAAAGTAAAAGCTGTATCTGGATTCATGGCATTGGCTCATATTTGGTCTTGTTGCAGGTTTCGCCTCTGCAAGGGCTGTTTCTTGCCCTTGATCTTGTTTGTTTCATTCAGGGACAGGATATCCAGGCATGGATAGGAGGTTGTCTGGTTTAGGAAACTCAGAAGTTCATTTCTGCTTTTTGTAGATGACGTAGTTTTGTTTTGGTCTTCAAGCCATGATTTTCAGGGTGCACTCAGTTCCTCCAAACCTGAGCTTGACGTTTAGCTGCTGCTTCTCCATCTAAATAGATGTCTGCTGAGATGGCTCTGGCATGTAGTTAGGATGTCTTGGCATCTAATCTTGGAACGCCTTGAGATCCCTCAGAGGGAGCTGGGGAGAGGGATGTCTGGGCTTCCCTTCTGGACCTATTTATGAATTTTAAATGTGGTTTCTCCTGTTAGGCAGCGTTCAGCACTTTGAGCTACCTTGATGGTTGTGGGAAGCGCTTTATGAATAAAGATAATGTATTGTCAAATGGATGCTTCTTTTTTTGACATGCAGGTTAAAAATTATAATTCTTCCAGAAATCTGTCATCTTTTATGAAACAAGAAACATGAAATCCAGCTAGTTTAATAATAACAGTCATGGATAAAATAAGTGGGATGTACATATGCAGAATTTAATGTCACTGTTTCTGTGATGTCCTGCTCAGCTTGAACCTCTAGTTTGGTGGCCTTTGTGTTTTCATCTAACAAAAAAGTATTCTTAATAACATTACAACTTCAAAAAAACAGTATTGACTTAAAGGTTCCATATCATGAAAAATCCACTTTTTGGAGCTTTTTACTGTGTTATATTGTCATTTCCTGATGAGGAATATCCCCAAACCATTTTTGGCTGCATTCATGCATTTTCCCATCTCAGCTGCAGTTCAGAATCAGAATCAGAAGGGTTTTATTGCCAGATGTATGAGAAATCACAACATTAGAAAATTGCTGCGGTACTTGGTGCAAAAAGAAAGATAAAAAATAAGAGATAAGTAAATATAAGAAGTAATAATATACTCATGATAAAATAATTAATATAAAAAGTGGCAATAATTAGAGAAGCAGCTACTATAGACACAGTGCAGGTACTAATCAGAGTGGATCAGCTTCAGGTACAAACACAACACTGGGTCATGTGACTGGGACCAAGCGACTGGAGTGGGCAGCCCTAGGATTGACATTCATGAGTCCAACAGCAGAGGGGAAGAAACTGTTCTTGTGGCGAGAGGTTCTGGTCCGAATGGATCTGAACCTCCTGCCAGATGGGAGCGGGTCAAAGAGACAGTGTCCAGGGTGAGTCGGGTCAGCTGTGAGCCGACCTGCATGCCTCAATGTCCTGGAGGTGTACAGGTCCTGTATGGAGGGGAGTTTGCAGCCAATGACCTTCTCAGCAGAGCGTACAACACGCTGCAGCCTCTTCTTGTCCCTGGTGGTGGCTCCAGCGTACCACACGGTGATTGAAGAGGTGAGGATGGACTCGATGACTGCGGTGTAGAACTGCCTCATCCACTGTGCTGGCAGGTTGAATTTCTTCAGCTGCCTCAGGAAGAACATCCTCTGCTGGGCCTTTTTATGATGGAGGTGATGGTGGGCTCCCACTTGAGGTCTTGGGTGATGGTGGAGCCCAGGAAGCGGCATGAGTCCACCATCGTGATGGGAGTGTCAGACAGGGTTATGGGGGGAGGGGGGCTGTGTGCTTCCTAAAGTCCACAACAACCTCAGCTGTCTTCTGGGTGTTTAGCACCAGGTTGTTGTGGCTGCACCAGGACACCAGCCGTTCCACCTCCATTCTGTAGGCAGACTCATCCCCATCAGAGATGAGTCCAATCACGGTGGTATCGTCTGCAAACTTTATTAGTTTGTCAGACTCGTGGTTGGAGGTGCAGCTGTTGGTGTACAGGGAGAAGAGCAGAGGAGAGAGAACACACCCCTGAGGGGAACCGGTGCTGATGGTCCGCAGGTCCCAGAAATTCTTCCCCAGCCTGACTTGTTGTTTCCTGTCTGTCAGGAAGTCAGTGATCCACCTGCAGGTTGGGTCAGGCACGTTCATCTGGGACAGTTTGTCTTGAAGGAGGTCTGGCAGGATTGTGTTGAAGGCGGAGCTGAAGTCCACCAACAGGATCCTGGCGTAGGTACCCGGGGAGTCCAGATGCTGCAGGATGAAGTGTAGAGCCATGTTGATGGCATCATCTACAGACCTGTTGGCTCTGTAGACAAACTGCAGGGGGTCCAGGAGGGGGGCTGTGAGGGTCTTGAGGTGGGGGAGGACCAGGTGCTCAAATGACTTCATGACCACAGATGTCAGAGCCACAGGTCTGTACTCATTGAGTCCAGTGATCTTTGGCTTCTTGGGGACAGGGACTATGGTGGAGATCTTGAAGCAGGCAGGCACATGACATGCCTCCAGTGAGGAGTTGAAAATGCCCGTAAACCCTGGGGCCAGCTCTTCAGCACAGTGCTTCAGAGTGGCAGGAGACACACCATCAGGGCCCGGGGCTTTTCCAGCATTTAATGTTTTGAATTGCCTCTTTACATCTGCCTCACGGATGTGTAGGGTTGTGGTGGAGGTGTGTGATGTGAAGACCTCCTGGGTGGGGGGTGAGGAGGAGGGTGCTGAGGGTAAATTCCACAGTGATGGTGGTGGCTCTGGAGTGGGGGGTGGGTGGCCAATCTCTCTATTGTTGGGACTGGATGAGGTGTGAGACCTGCCTGATGGCTCATCAAACCGACAATAGAAATTGTTTAGGTTGTTTGCCAAGAGCAGATTATCAGTGGAGGCGGGGCTTCTGGGTTTGTAGTTTGTGATGCTTCTGAAACTTTTCCACACAGAGGCTGGGTCGTTCTCAGAGATTTGCTGCTGCATTTTGTCATGATGCTGGTGTTTAGCTTTGACCAGTTCTTTACTGAAGCTGTATTTAGCGTCTCTGTAGGAGTCCTTGTCCCAACTTTTAAAAGCTTCTCTCTTATCTAACCACAGCTGTTTGAGTTTTGGGGTAAACCAGGCTTTGTCGTTGTTGTAACTCACTCTGGTCCGTGATGGGATGATGCTGTCCTGACAGAAGAGGATGTAGGAGGTAATGGTATCTGTGTACTCATCCAAACTGTCAGAGGCAGCCTTCATTACCTCCCAGTCTGTGGTCTCTAAGCATGTGTGAAGCTCATTTACAGCATCATTGTTCCACTGTTTTATTGACTTCACAACAGGTTTGGAGAGTTTTAGCCTTTGTTTATAAGCTGGGATCAGATGAATGGTCACGTGGTCAGAAAGTCCGAGCGCAGCGCGCGCCACTGCGTGATAGGCTCCAGTTACTGTGCTGTAACAGTGGTCCAGGGTTTTCTCCTCTCTGGTTGGGCATTTAATATACTGTTTATATTTGGGAAGTTCCTGGCTCAGATTTGCTGTGTTAAAATCTCCCAGCACGATGATGAGGGAGTCCGGGTACGCCCGCTCCGTGCACAGTATCTGTTCCGCGCGCGCTGAGCCTCGTGCGCGTCCGCGTCTGGCGGGATGTAAACAGCGGCTAGAATGAATGAGGCGAACTCCCGCGGAGAGTAGAACGGTTTACAGTTTATAAAAAGATATTCCAGAGAGGGAGAGCAGTGCTGAGCGATCGCTGTAACATCTGTACACCAACCATTATTGATGTAAAAACACACACCTCCACCCGTGGTCTTGCCGGAGAGAGCCGCTTCCCGATCAGCGCGGAGGAGATGAAACCCCTCCAGCTGGAGCGCGCAGTCCGGGGTGTCCTCACCAAGCCATGTTTCAATGTAGCATAAAACACAAGATGAGGAAAAGTCTCTGTTTATGTTTCTCATCAGGGTCAGCTCGTCCATTTTGTTGCAGAGTGAGCGCACGTTAGAGAGGAAGATCCCAGGTAGAGCCGTGCGTAATCCCCTTCTCCTCAGACGCACGAGCGCGCCTGCACGTTTTCCTCTCCTCCTGCGCCTCACTTTCCTGATCAAAGTTGGTATTAAATCTGCCGCGGATGCAACAAAAATCGGGGATAAATCCACTGGTTTCATAGTGTTGTAACTTATGAGTTCTTCTCTTGAGTAGGAGAACCCAGACACGCAATTTACACACAAAAACAAAACGAAAAGAGCGCACCAAAGTACCAGGGCATCCATCTGCGGCGCCATCTTGGTCGTAACAGATCAGAGTTTGATCTTGACATCGACCAAACTCTGTCAAGATTTTTCTTGCAAACGGAAGAAAGTAGCCCACTCATCAGGTGTCATTAGGCATTTCTCCTCCCCCGAAGCTGCTCTGGTCTCAATTCTGAAACCTGGGTATTCTGTGGATATTCTGACAAAATACTTCTGCATTGGGGACAAAACCAAAAAAACCATGCATCCTGTCTACAAAGACACACGTAATGGCCAATACAGGATATATATGTTAGGCAACTAGTGACAGATTCGGTGGTGCAATGGTTAGTGAGTCAGGCTGGTATGTAGGTTTGCCTCCTGGTTACAGCAGTAACTTTTTTCTTCTTTTCTAGCTACACTTGCCAGTATTATGTTTTCAACCCTTTATTGGTAAACTGTTTAAAATCTAAGGACTAATCTGTTTGTTTTTTATTTTCTTAGTTTATTTAGCCAGCGTGAGTCCATGTGAGGTAGGCAGAGTATCAACTAAAAAGCTGCCTGGAAATTACCAAATTCAAAGATCTTTAGAGACACTAAATCTTGCAGAAAATAATCAATAAAACAAATATGAATAAATGAAATCTGCTTCAGCTGACTAAATAAATTAGTGCTGACACCACGAGAGTCGAAACGGCGTCAGCAAATGGCAAAATGAGATGGAAGGCAGATACTTATACTGCTGGACCACTGAAGCCAATACACCAGCATATTCACCTAAGACGCTGTTGTAGGCATGTTTTGTCATAGCGGGCGTGGGCGGAGCGTCGCTGAAACAAATCGTTTTAGTGACTCCATTAATCTCAGCCAGCTGGTCAACCAACCCACAAGACCCAATCTTAAGAATCCTGACAAGTCCACCTTGATTGATTTAATTTTAACAAATGTCCCTCATAAATTCTCATCATTAGGTGTTTTCTGCAATGACTTGAGTGATCATTGTGTTGTTGCCACTTGCAGGAGCACTAAAATGCCTAAATCCAAATCACGCATCATCTGCAAGAGAAATTTTAAACAATTCAGTGAATAAGCTTTTCATAAGGATTTGTCCTTGGTTAATTGGAGGCAAATAGATTTGTTACCAGATGTCGAGCTAGCATGGGCATTCTTCAAAGAGACTTTCATGGAAATTGTAAATAAGCACGCCCCCTTCAGGAAACTCAGAATCAAAGGATGAGAAAATCCCTGGTTCACCCCCAAGCTGTCAAATATTATCCATCAGCGTAATGTGGCATGGGCCAAAGCCAGAAAAGGAAATCTCCCCTCTGATTGGCTATCTTTAAACAACTAAGAAATAAATGTACTACTCTCATCAAAAAGGCCAAATCAGACTATTACTTATCTATCACAACTGAGAACCTAAATAATCCACAGAAATTTTGGAAAGTCATTAAGTCTTTATCTGTCAACTTAACTTCTCATGCTCTTCCAAAATTTGTCCTAAACGACTCTGTCCCAGTGCATGATAAAACTGAGGTTTTAAACTGTTTTAACAAGCATTTTATCTGATCTGGTTCAGTGTCTACTTCTACTGGAACACCCTCTGTGTCCCCCTGCACAGACTCCCAAATGATCCCTGGTGCTTCTTTTAACTTTGTTCCGTTTACTGTAGAGCAAGTGCATAAAATTATTAGAACTCTGGATCCCAGAAAACCCTCTGGTCCAGACATGATAGAACCCTATTTTTTGAAAATGGCTGCTGATTTCATTGCAGAACCTCTTATAGTTATTTTTAACCTTTCTATCAAAAACAAACAAATACCATCAGTTTGGAAGTCTGCTTTTGTGACTCCTTTACTAAAAGGTGGTGACCCAGCTCTGTTAACAAATTACAGACCAATATCTAATCTGTGTGTCCTGGCAAAAACTCTAGAGACCCTAGTAAGTGAACAATTGAAAGACTTTTTATATTCAAATGACCTTCTCTCAAGTCTGCACACAGGTTTCAGAAAAAGCACAGCACCATCACTGCAGCCACAAAGGTGATCAATGACATTCTTGTTGCTCTGGATAAAAAGCAGTACTGTGCCTCACTTTTTATTGATCTGTCAAAAGCCTTTGACACTGTAGACCAGTGGTTCTCAATTACTTTTGGTGAAGCCCCCCCTAGGGTACAAAGATTTTTTTGCCCCCACCCCCACCCCCCACCCCCCCCGCTGGGGTAATGTGCGAGCG
>SSNS01000511.1:9163-63083 GCA_006937985.1 Aphyosemion australe | reverse complement strand
ATCTGGTTCAGTGTCTACTTCTACTGGAACACCCTCTGTGTCCCCCTGCACAGACTCCCAAATGATCCCTGGTGCTTCTTTTAACTTTGTTCCGTTTACTGTAGAGCAAGTGCATAAAATTATTAGAACTCTGGATCCCAGAAAACCCTCTGGTCCAGACATGATTGAACCCTATTTTTTGAAAATGGCTGCTGATTTTATTGCAGAACCCCTTACAGTTCTTTTTAACCTTTCTATCAAAAACAAATTAAAAGGTGGTGACCCAGCTCTATTAACAAATTACAGATCAATATCTAATCTGTGTGTCCTGGCAAAAACTCTAGAGACCCTAGTAAGTGAACAATTGAAAGACTTTTTATATTCAAATGACCTTCTCTCAAGTCTGCAATCAGGTTTCAGAAAAAAGCACAGCACCATCACTGCAGCCACAAAGGTGATCAATGACATACTTGTTGCTCTTGATAAAAAGCAGTACTGTGCCTCACTTTTTATTGATCTGTCAAAAGCCTTTGACACTGTAGATCATGCTGTTTTAAAACATAAGCTTCCTTGTTTGGGATTGTCTGAGCATGCGATCTCATGGTTCACAGACTACTTGAAGGACAGAGCTCAATGTGTTAAATGTGATGGGTTAACCTCTGAATTTTTGAGTATCCACAAGGGAGTACCACAGGGTTCAGTTTTGGGACCCCTCTTGTTCATTATGTATATTAATGACATAGGACAAAATGTGTCAGATGCTATTGTGCACTTTATGCTGATGACACAATCATTTACTGCTTTGGAACATCTCCCACTAAAGCTGTTGAATTCTTACAGAAAGCTTTTAATGAGGTCCAACAAACACTTCTACAGTTAAAATTGGTCCTCAATGCTGACAAAACTAAACTAATGTTGTTTTCAAACTCTAAAAAAAGACCCCTAAGTATGACCCCAGTGACCACTCTGGAGGGAAATATCATAGAGGTGGTCCACACATACAAATACCTTGGTGTCTGGCTCGATGACTCCCTCTCCTTCAAGCCCCATATAGATAATCTTGTGAAGAAACTCAAACTCAGACTGGGTTTCTTTTTTCGAAATAAACTGTGTTTTTCTTTTGAGGCAAAAAAAACAACTAGTTACTGCAACATTTCTGTCTATTCTGGATTATGGAGACCTTTTGTATATGAATGCCTCAGCACAGTGTCTTGGTAAGATTGATGTGGTTTATCATGCCTCGCTGAGGTTTATTACTAACTGTAGACCACTGACCCATCATTGTGAATTGTATTCTCGAGTGGGATGGCCTTCTTTGTCCACCAGGAGGTTGGCACATTGGTACACTTTCATTTATAAGGCCATGCTTGGATTACTACCCAACTACATCTGTAACTTAATCTCACGGAGAAGTGTAACTTCTCACAGTCTGCGTGCAAACGATCAGTTGTTACTCTGTGTTCCGTTTGCTCGCACTGAACTGGGCAAAAGGGCTTTTGTTCACTCTGCTCCTTCTGCATGGAACAGGCTGCAGGAAAACTGGAAACTAACCAAGTTTATCTCCTTGAATACATTTAAAACCAGACTGAGAACCCTTGAGACAGATTCCCTGTGTTGTAACTGCCTTCTGTAATTCTGTACGTAACATGTCTGTGTAACTGAAAAAAATATATGTTGTAACACACTAACATCCAGTGGCGGCCGGTGACTTTTTTTTTGGGTGGGGCGCTAACCACATATCACCACTAGGGGACGCCAAATTACCATTGATTCTTAAGCATCAGCGTCACACAACTGACGGTCACAGTAGCGCTTCCGGCAACAAAGTTATTCAAAAGATTTTTGAATACATTAGGCATGTTTTTGACAAAAACATTCATCCATTCACCCATATATTACACAAACTGCACACACGCTTAAGGGGACTAGGCTAAATCTAATCAATAGAATCCACTTTCTACAAACAGAACACCCATAAGCTGTAAATAAACGTGAGGCCGTAAAATAGACGCTACACGTATCCAGAAAAACACACAGTGACACAACGCAAGATATTCACAGAAGCAGCCGGCGTTTAGATTAAAGCCCAGACTCACAAACAAGAAGTACCACTCTTAGTTCAAACCGTATGGAGCGGTGCTAGCCGCTAACGAGGCAGCATGCTGTTTCCTGAAGCCAAAAGCTAAAATGAGGCTTACCTGCAGGTTATGGCCATAATCCGTGTGGTGTAGTAAAAATAATCCACTCGGTTCGTGAAATTCTACATCCCAACGTAAAAGCTTAGCTGATCAGACTGTTTGCTGGCATTGTTTTGCCAAAGACTATATAAGAGTTTGCCCGCCCGCATTCATCATTTTCCTGTTTACGTGGATTCTCTCCCTGTGATTGGTTAACACGAAAGCCAGCCAGCTGAAAAAAACTCAACAACAAGCAATTCGATTGGCTCAGGTTTCACACATTGGAACCTACTAGTAGCGTTTGCTACGTCAGGTTTTGAAGCAATTAACTTTATTTGTCACTGATGATTTCACAATTATAGCAAAGATGGCTAAAAGGTTGGACAACAAAAAAATATTCAGTGGAAGTAGTGTGTTGCTGCTGTGACAAATTGGCACAGATGGAGCCACACTGTGCCAGCCTGTGGAAAGTTTTCCCCTCAGGGCGGGGTGAACAACCTGACCAATCAGCGATCTCCTCCCCCTGGTCTGAGCAGAATTCACCCGGTGAGGCGGCGACGATCGCTAAAAGATGCGACCAACCGCTCTCCTATTCTTTCTCGTTGTGGACGGTTTGGGGAACCACTGCACATGCGCCAGTTAGCCCATATTAAGTCAATGGTAAAGATTGCTGCGCCCGCGAGAGGACACGTGACAAGTACGTCAACGATTCGGCCGTGTTAAAAGTAAAAAGAACATTATTAAACACAGATTACACACAGCACTTAGTCCATATGGTGTGTATAGATCGTTTAGTTCACTTTTTATGTTTTTTTAAATATATTTTGTGATTCCTATCTTCTTCTTCTCCTTCCTGTGAGTGGTGGGGTGGCGCCCTAGCGCCCCCTATGGACGAGCCGCCACTGCTAACATCCCATCTGATCGTTTGTTGAACTTTTTTCAAAATCATTTATTTTATGACAAAAGCTTTTCCACTTCTGATTTTATTAAAAAAATATCAAATACACACTAAAAGAAAAAATGGTGTAGTTAAATGTTGAACAGCCAGTCATTTTTGTTTTATTTACTGATTTCAACATTGCAGCGAGCTATTTCACTGCCCCAGAGCACCCCCCAACACACACATGCTGTTTATTAAATCTCAGAGCACACTGAATGCATTATTAAAGGAGAAGATATTGAAATTCAAATATTTCTCTCCAGTTTGGTTTGTTCTCACACTCTTCTGCTCTTAAATTGATTTCACGCTCTATGACTATCTGCTTGGAAAATAATGTGCAGCATTATTAACTGGGAGAAGGGGAGGAGAAAATCACTGGGGAGGACAGGAGGCTCTGACTAAGTATCTAGGCCCTCGGTAAACGCTGCCAGTCGTTCATTTTAAAGCTGCACCCAAAATAGCTTTTCAGTTTAAATTAGTATTGCTGTGTTGAGGCTGTTCCTCTCCTCAGAACAAAACCTTTTATTTTCTTGGTTTGTTAGAAATGCTCGTTTTTCTCATTAACTTTTAAAACATTTCAGCAAGAGTCTAACATGAGACGTTAGAGCCACATTGACAAGAGGGTTTGTTGTGCAAATTATGCCATTAAAGCAACAAATTCATCATTCAAGCTTTGATCCTGTTATCCTGCCAGTTATTTTGTGTCCATCAAATTATTATGAATTCATGTTTTGTAGAATTAAATGTAGCCATCAGCTTAAGTAAAATTACAAATGGCTGTGGTTTTTAATGTTTAATATTTTAACATAAAATGTTGTGGATTTGTGGAACAATTATGTCCAAATGTATACCTGCTAATGTCATACAGCAAATAAATGTATCTAAGAAAAGGAAAACTCTTATTGTAAATGTCACATCCAAGCCCTGACTCCATCTCCCATCATGCCCTGCACATCCACGTCATCCATAAACGCCGGAAGTACACGCCACCACGCCACTCAGTCATCGATTCTTCATGTCAGAGTTTCGAGCTACACAGCTCTTCTTTGAGCCTCACCGCTCTCTGCTTACTCGAGCCTACCAGCTCTTCATCCGAGCCACCCGGCTTCCTACTCGAGCCTAGCAGCTCTTCACTCGAGCCTCCCGGCTCTCCTCTGGAGCGTCCCCTGTTTCCACCGGAACGTCTCCTTATTCCACCGGAACGTCCCGACTCATCAGGCTTCCCGCCTACCTACAAGTAAGTTCATCTCTTACTGTCCAGAACAATGCCGCGTTCCCGCTGCCACTCGGGTTCAGCGATGTTGTTCCTAGATTAAACTGCGTGCTAGCTGCTCCCAACGCTCGATTCTCCCGCGTCTGGGTTTTCTAACCACGCTACACTCTCACGCCTTCACGTGAGAGATATATATATGTGACAGGATGACTTAGTCTTTCGACCCAGCGGAATTTGGGCGCATGCGCTCTGAGATCACCCATCTCCACGCTCTTCAGAGGGAGAGACACAAAGATTCCGGAGAACTACAGTTTGGTTTTCCTGAAAGATGGAACGGTGTGGACGGCAGCCCTGACGGGCTACTGGCAACACTGGACATGATGTTTGAATGCCAGCCACACAAATACGGCACCGCTCGGGTCCGAGTGGCCCAGTTGGTCTCCCTGCTGTCCGGGAGGGCTCTGGAATGGGCCGCAGCGCTATACAACAACAAAGCCCCAGCCTGCCAGAACTATGCCACCTTCGTCGAGGAACTGCGAAAGACTTTCGTCCCTCCAAGCAGCGACATCGGGGCCGAGGCCCGGCTGCTCAAACTCCGTCAGGGGGACCGGCGGGTGTGCAGCTACGTGTCGGAGTTCAGGACCATCGCGGCCAAGGTCCCCTGGGGAGACGCTGCCTTCAAGTCCGTGTTTACGGAGGGGCTGGCCAGCTACATTAGGGACGAGATGGTGGGACGCGAACTGCCCCCCACTCTGGACGAAATGGCGGACCTAGCTCTCCAGATCGATCAACGTGTCCTGGCCCGACCACGAACCCGGGGAGTCACGACACCTCCTCACCCCACTGGTCCAGCCTCTCCACCTGCCCCAGCACCAAGAGAGGAACCTATGCAGCTGGGCTCCCTACCCCCTGCCGAGAAGGCACAACGCCGCAAGGAGGGCATGTGTGCCTACTGCGGCTCTCCCTCCCATGGCCTGCCTCAGTGTCCCCTGAGACCGTTAAAAGACCAGGCCAGGTGATCATAGGGGGTGTTTCACCTGACCCATCCCACACCACCACCCCTACCAACCGGTTCATCTTACCTATCACCCTGCACCTCTCTTCCGGACCCACCAAACTCAAGGCCCTGCTGGATTCAGGGGCTTCGGACAACTTTATGGACCAAGATCTAGCCAACCGGCTCCTCATTCCCCCGACTAAACTGGACCAGGTGGTCCCGGTCACTTTCGTCGATGGACGGCCTCTGTGCCCATTTCCCATCTGCCATTGCATGCGCCCCCTTTGTATGAGTGTGGACGAACATCAGGAAAACCATCCGTTTCCTCCTCGTCATTGCACCTGCCACTCCACTCATTCTGGGCCTGCCATGGCTGTCTCTCCATGACCCCAACGTCTCCTGGTCCACAGGCCGACTGCTTGGATGGGGACCGAGATGCACCCTTCACCAATCACTGCCTGACACACCCCAGGCTACTCCACCAGACTCTATCTCGGAAGCCATTCCTCCGCCCTATCGGGACCTGGCGGCCGTGTTTGACAAAGGACGGGCTGGAGCCCAACCGCCCCGAAGGCCGTACGACATGAAGATACAGCTCCAACCTGGCGCAGTCCCTCCTCGAGGCAGCTTGTTCTCCCTATCGCCAACAGAGACCAGGGCGATGGACGATTACATCACGGAGAACCTACGCCAAGGCCTGATCCGCCCCTCTACGTCACCCAGAACCGCCAGTTTTTTTTGTCAAAAAGAAGGATGGGGGCCTGCGTCCCTGCATTGACTACAGGGGTCTCAACCAGGTTACCATCAAAGACCTACACCCTCTTCCCCTCATGGACACTGCTCTGAACTCCCTCACCCGAGCCACTGTCTTCACCAAATTGGACCTCCGCAACGCATTCCACCTAGTTCGCATTAAGGAGGGGGAGGAGTGGAAAACCGCTTTTATCACACCCACCGGACACTGGGAGTATCTAGTCATGCTCTTCAGAAAGAAATATGGGGTCAGCAACCGAGAGCTACTGGCAATCAAATGGGCTCTCGAAGAGTGGAGACACTTGCTGCTTGGCGCGGCAAAACCCTTCACCATCTGGATCAACCATCAGAACCTCATCCACATCAAATCCGCCAAGCAGCTCAACCTCCGCCAGGCTCGTTGGGCCCTCTTCTTCGAGCCGTTTCAGTTTCAGCTGGCCTACCGACCTGGCTCCAAGAGCGCCAAAGCGGACTCTCTCTCACGCCAGTTCACCCATTCTCCTCGCCCATCAGTCCCAGAACCCATCCTACCAGCCGGACGGTTCCTGGCACCTCTCCACTTGCCCCTGGAGGACGCCATCCGCCAGGCACTCCTGAACGACCCGGCAACCCCGGAAACACCTGCACACCGCCTCTATGTGCCACCACAGTGCCAACAGGAGGCCCTCGTCTGGGGACACGCCTCCAAATGGTCCGGTCACCCTGGTGCCGCTCGCACCCTTCAACTGCTTCAGCGCTTTCTCTGGTGGCCCACCATGGCTCGGAACATCAAAGAATTCATGGCAGCATGTGATGTCTGCGCCCGCAGCAAGACGTCCACTCAGCCCCCCCGTAGGCACCCTCGCTCCTCTCCCGGTGCCTCGGCGTCCATGGACACATCTGGGCCTGGACTTTGTTACGGGTTTGCCCGCCGTAGAAGGTCTCGACACCATCCTCACCATCACTGACCGCTTTTCCAAAGCCGTCCACCTGGTGGCCCTGCCTGGCCTACCCACAGCCAAGAGGACGGCAGAGCTCCTCCTCGAACATGCCGTACGCCTTCACGGGTTTTCCCTTGGACGTCATGCCCCGCACATCCACGTCATCCATAAAAGACGGAAGTACACGCCACCACGCCACTCAGTAATCGGTTCTTCATGTCAGAGTTTCGAGCTACACAGCTCTTCTTCGAACCTCACCACTCTCTGCTTACTCGAGCCTACCAGCTCTTCATCCGAGCCTCCCGGCTCTTCACTCGAGCCTCCCGGCTCCCCTCTGGAGGGTCTCCTGTTTCCATCGGAGCATCCCGACTCATCAGGCTTCCCGCCTACCTACAAGTAAGTTCATCTCTTACTTTCCGGAACAACGCCGCGCTCCCGCTGCCACTCAGGTTCAGCGCTGTTGTTCCTAGATCAAACTGCGTGCTAGCTGCTCCCAACGCTCGATTCTCCCGCGTCTGGGTTTTCTAACCACGCTACACTCTCACGCCTTCACGTGAGAGATATATTTGTGACAGTAAATCTTTGTAACTCAGCCCTACTGCGCCAACTGTTTTTAAACCATTTTATTGTTTTTAAAAAGGTCAATTTTAACATAAACCATCATCTTTTTCAAATGTAATAATGTGATTTTAGAGGCTAAGCCTAATATATAAAAAAAAATCAGGTTGCACATTCAAAACCAAAGTAACTAAACAGAAAAAGGCCAAAGAATAATTTAGTGTTGGAGTTTTGCTTTTATACCAAGAATGTTTGTTTGCATATTTTGCTTCTAGTAAAAACAAAAAATATAATTTATAGTTTAATAGAATCTCTAAATATTTATTTCAAAATAAACAACTTTTCAGAAATAAGTTTAAATAATCCCTTTTAAAGACATGTTTGTTTTTATCACCAGGGGCCTCTTTCATCAAACGTTCATAGAAACTATATTCCTTCCTATGAATGAAATTTAGAATGTTCGTATGAACGACCGAAATCCTGATTTATGAAAAGTGCGGTGGCCACTCGTACGCATGTTCCTCCACAATTGTCTGTTGATAAATCCCACCTGTGTCCTTTCACAGTCATTAACATACAGAAACGCCCTCAATCAACCATATTTGGTCACACCACGTCCTCGGCTCATGAGGGAAACTCTGCGGTCATCCCGAAAAAAACCAAAACTTTATTAACAGTTGTCAATAATTGATAATGGACTGGAATCAGAGTCATGTGGTTTGTCTGTCCCAAATAAAGTCATAGTGCCAGAAGGATCTCCTTCAGCTAGCAGATCAGTGCGCTCACGGAGGACGCGTTCCATCCAGAGAGCACGCTCTGCCAAATCTTCCAATAACACCAGATCAGCCATGCTACAATGTCAGATTTCCATTGGTCGCAGGCGTCTTTTATAGGTTCTAACAGCAGTTATGGTATAAAGCAGATTTTCCATCGACATAATTATGTATTGCGTAAAATAATTTGTGGATGACGAACACAACTGGATTACTGAGACCTTCAGTGTTGTGGTTCCCCCATTCTTCCACTAGATGCTGTTCCTACACATGGTGAGAGCTTTTCTTATGTTTAGGAACATTTCTACATACAAGAACAAAATGGTATACCACACAATGCGTAAAATAGTTCAACGCACAAAATACGCAGAGATCTGTTCATAAGTACAGTTGATAAATGAGGGCCCTGGTCTGCAGTGCATAGGCATAATTTCTCAAACTCCTGTTCTCCCTTTCATCTTCTCCAGCTCCTCCAAGAAATGCTAGGAAGTTTCAAAGCCATTTGAGAAACAAAGTCCAATCTTGTCCAATCCTGGGTCAGGGATTTTTTTTCAAAGTTACTTGTACAACAAAGAATCATCAGTTTAGTGTTGTTTGTGCTGTTGTCTGCTTTTTCATCAGAGAAAGATAAGAAAACTAAACCACTTTATAGAAATTCTAGTCCTTCTCTAAAGAACTGTGGTTCTCTAGATCTTCATGCTGATGCCTGAGAACCTTCACCAACACCGTAACAGATCATTTATCACATTATTTCTAGAGTCAGTCAGTTATATTCGGGCCCTCATTTATCAAATGTTCGTAGAAACTGTCCTATATTCCCTCCTACTAATGAAATTTAGAATGTGTGTACAAACAGTCAAAAGTCTGATTTATGAAACGTGGTGGCCTCTTGTACGCACGTTCCTCCACAATCGTCTGATGATAAATCCCACCTGTGCGTACCCAGGTGCCCGTGTCCGTTCACCATCATTTACATACAGAAACTCCCTCAATTAACTATATTTGGTCACACTACGTGCACAGCTCATGAGGGAATTCTCTGGGTTCTTTAAAAAAAAAACAGAAAAACTTTATTGACAGCGAGATCGAGGCACTGGCTGCCGATTTAGAAGAGAACAAACTAGTTGCAGAGGTTGCAATTTTATTATTGTAAACACAGTCAGGACAGAGGAGAGGTTCCTGTCAGAAATAAAGATAACACGAGATCAGCCATGCTACAATGTCAGATACCTGTCAGTCACAGGTGTCCTTTATAGGTTTTAGCACCATTCATGCGACAAAGCTATTTTCTCCACTGAAATAATTATTTATTGGGTAGAATAATTAGTGGATGAGGAACGTGGATGACGGAGACTTTCAGAATTGCTGTTCCCCCGTTCTACCACTAGATGCTGTTCCTACGCATGGTCAGAGCTGTTCTTATATTTAGGGACATTTCTACGCACAAGTACAAATTGGGAAATACCACACAATGCATACATTTTGCTAAATTATTTGCTTCTTAAAGTTTTTGCTCAGCCTTCAAATAAACAGTTTGAGGTCACTAACAGTGTGAAGAGGAGATTATGTTTGGTTCAGCATAAAAATATAGCACTTAGAAAATATACACAGGTTATTTTACTTAACCTACTTAAATGATTCATTTTTAAATTAATTGAATTACATTTAATTACTAGGGGTGTAACAATATCCAAATCTCACGATACGATATTGTCACGATATGAACCTCACGATACAATATTTATTTGCGATATTGTGGGGAGGCTCACGATAATAAGACTCACAACATAAAATACATTGACTGGAATCCTCCGTGCTGCTTTCACCGCTGTAGCCTCCATACTCCATGTTTGTTTATCTTTGCTGTGTGGGCTGCATGCACTCCCATTGGCGAAATGGCCGATGACGCGGAAGCAAAGGATCATGGCCTATGTAGTTTACTTTGCTATGCTCTGGTGGAGCAGACTGAAAAGTGTTATTTTTATCTCAAGACGTACTGTACGATATCATTACAAGACCACGACGATATTGTGGTAATTTTACTATGACAATATCGCGATATTGCCAATATTGTTACAGCCCTATTAATTACACAAACTGAATTCACTCCAGAGCTTGACATGTATAGCATCAAAAACAACAACCACATCCAAACTCAAGAATCTGACACAAAACTGAAAAACAGGAGGGCTTAAATACAAAGGGGAAACAACTGAGAAAAGCAGGTTTAAATTAGGGCAGGTGTGTCCAGTAAACCAAGGAAACAAGGGGGGAAAAAAACAAAAGGGGCCATTATGCAGGGTACTAAAATTCATGAAATCATAAACATTCTATGATACTTCAGTTCTTTTGTATTTTCCGAACATGATTTGTATGAGGTTTCATGACTCATAACTTTAAATTGACATACTTGTAGTTTCTCCATTTTCTCTGCTTCCATTAGATTTCCATCAGTACCTCATACTTTATATTTTCTTTTATTTAAGTTAAAGGATCATTTATTTAAACCATCTTTCTCAACTTACTGTGTCCATCAGATCATTCAAATTTACCTGTAAAATAATTTTTGTGTCATTAGCAGACAAAAGAAAGTTTGGAAACATGGAAAAAACACTAAAACAACAATGAACCTAGACTTGACCCTTGTGGAACCCCATATGAACTTTTAAACAAACCCGTGTTTTTATTGTTTATTTAGACAAACTGGAATATGTTGCTCCACTGTTATCCTACTCACTTTCAAGATAAGGCAACTGTTCTCAAATCATGCTTAAAAGGTTCCTAAAATTCCCTGGTACATTAGTCATTTCTGCAGATGGTGGAGCTCCTAGCTGTTTCACAACTGCAGTCTTCATTATTTACAGTAGATGTGAAAAATTCTTGAAAACCAATTTCATCTCAGGTTTCTTCAGCAGTTTTTCCACTCCTGAAACAAAATAAGCTCATATCAGATGCTGCCTTAATACTAATGTTGGTACATAAACATTTAACAGCATCATTTGCATTTAATACCACATCATACTTCCTCTTGTTTTCTAGAATTCATGCACCAGCATCAACTCTGTGTACAACTAATCCATCTGTCTGTGCCGCACTGCTTTTGATTCAGTTCACATCTCTTAGTCTGTCCTGTCAATCTTTGATGCACTGTTGGCTCTGAGTCATTTTTCAAAACCGTGCACAGCCCATACACAGAATCAGGGACAACATGACTCATAATTTTGGGTCTGCTCACTAACATACAAAAAAAAAAATTGAAAAGGAAAAAAGGACCACATTACAATCAGGCTGATGATGACACTGAAAGTGCTTTTTAATCTAATAGAAAGCTTTTGAGCAGTGAACTGGAGTGTGTGTTGAGTGGAGGGAGTAATCCTCAGTCTGGCATAAACTGGTTCTCTGAGTCCTCCTACGCTGCAACAGGGTGAGACAGACACTTCTCAGTAGATTCTCCTCTGGTCTGCGCCATGTTGAGGATGTTTGTAAGCAGCATGTGGAGGCCTTTCTGCATTTTGGATCAGCCAGTCCAGCGTGACAAAAATAGCAATTCATGCTCCATTTGTGTGTAGTCTGCTTAGTGAACTGACCTGAGAACAGCTCGACATCTGGTGCCTTGCTCAAAGGCTTTGTGACAATAATAGGTTTTCAAACCGTCACTGGAACACATTGTGCTTGAGTTATAACCACTGCTTCCATCATCGTGACATTTAAACTAAAATGCTGTCAGTTGCACATTTCAGTGTTCAAACTCAAGATGTGGGTTGTTTCTTTCATTTTCTCTCAGAGATTTGCTGACTTATGTCACTGAATGATTCACTTTGATGTGGAAACGTGGACAGAGAAGGAAGAATTCAAGTGAGGACAGTTGGAGGATTGTTTTGGAGAATGTGGTGTTAGAACACGTTGTTAAGGTTGTGCAAGTTCCAGTTTACTGTGCCAAAAATGCACCATAATACCCCCAAAAACAGCAATAATTATTTCTCTCCTAAACAGAAAACTAAAAACACCAAATTTGACTCAATCACAAATGACAGCAAACCCTGCCACACACACACACACACACTCACGCACCACCGCCGCCAGATTTTACAAGTTTTTAACACTGTCAAACATTCAAGTATATTTTTAAATATTTACCCGTAAAATCATGAAGCAACAGCACTAAAGTGTTGTTTTTAGTCTGATGAAAGGTGTTGAGGTAAGGTCACAAGTAACTTTTTTCTTAGCGGACAAAAACACAAGTTTTAGGTCCTAGGACAGGTGTAAATTTGTAAAAGGTTTATATTATTCCAGTGGCAGCAGTACACTTTTGAAGTTTATCTTTGCAGGAATAGAAAAATATCACATATCACATGGTAAATGTACTTTGTACATGTACTTTGTAAAACACATTCAAACACTGTTGTAAGACATTACTATTAAAGACTTCTTTACGTTTATTTTTAACAAATTGTGACAAATGCTGCAATGTAAAAAATGTGCGTAAAAATTACAATAAATAAGGATACGTCAATGGTATATGACCATTAAATTAAAAATGTAATACATATGTTAAATTACTGTAAATCAAGAAATGGTCAACTGATTTAATTTTTATACTGTTTATGATCAGAAAAAACGATAATCTTCGCTACAGTGCAGACACTTCTCTGCTTCACTCCTGCTTGTTTACATTTTTTCTTTTCTTTTTCACTGAGATCACTGCTAATTGACTTTTGGACTCTTATAAATCACTGGATCTTTTTTCAATAGACAGAGAAGTCTACAATGGTATTTTTTGCTACAACCTTGATCGACAGTGACTGACCAGGTGAAACCTCCTAGCAGCATTACAGCAGCATGATGCCGATCCCTTTCCTCCCGAAGACTTCCAAAACTTCTCCAGAAGATCACAGTTCTTGAAACTAAAATTTCTTGATTAGAAGTTAACTTGGAAGTAAATGGGTTGTTTGAAAATGACCCCCACCCTTTCACCAAATTGCCGGACAAGTCAATGATGGCTCACAGCTAGTTAGCAGTAGCAACGCTTCAACGGAGAGGCCAGAAGGCTCTTTGCCGCTTAATAAATCTGTGAGCAGTCCTCCTTGGAATACTCTTGGTGCCAAGCCAAAAAGTAAATCAGGTCCCTAGAGCATTAGAGAAGGACAACTGACTTCAGCCTCACACCATGAGATCACGGATGCTAATGGCTGGCCAGCACTACCATCTCGACCTCATCACGATAGCAGCTAGGAGCTGGCAAAATGAGTATTAACATGAAAATCAGAGGAACGTTTCATCAACCAAGCATTCAGCTCCGAAACAGATTCATGCCGCTGCTGAATGACCCAGAATCAAATGAACCGGAAAGTCCCCCCTCTTCACCTCAAAACAGGGTAAGGAATGAGAGTAATAAAAAGAAGAGAAGCTCTGATGCTGAGCCTCAAACTCTGATAGTGGGAGATTTTCATGTGAAGAAGTCAAGTACTTAAAGATTGTTTTAAGTCTGTTTTGATGGCTTCTACATATTATATATGAGAACAGTCCTTTGTCTTTATGTCTAGCTGTTGTATCTTATTTTTATCTTATCTGTTTTTTATCTTATCTGTTGGTGTAAAGCTAACTATGTGTCTGTTGCTGCTGCCTCTTGGCCAGATCGTCGTCGTAAATGAGAATGAGTTCTCAATCGACTCATCTGGTTAAATAAAGGTTAAATAAAATTTTAAAAAAGAATGTGACTTTAAATGGCAGAAATACCAGAACATACTGTTTCCTGAAGGACACGGTCGCTGATATGAGAGAGAATCCCAACAATCCTCGCTAAACACCCAGTGGCTACTAAACTCATAATTCATGTTGGTGCAAATGACATCAGGAAAAGACAATCAGAGATGCTGAAGCAGGACTTTACTGCTTTGCTTAAAACACTCAGCTCTCTGAAAACAAAAGTGTTTATCCGTGGCCCGTTACCACCGGTCAGACGACGCAATGAAACATTCAGCAGGATTTTCACCTTCAACAGCTGGTTGTGTGCTGCATGCAACAGAGAGAATGTTCTCTTCTTTGATCATTTCAACTTCTTCTGGGATCGCAGACACATTTTCAGGGCAGATGGTATTCACCTACACAAGTCTGGAGTGACATTTTTTATTTCAAATCTTTTCCTCACTCTGTGTGTTTCAGCGTCCCCCACCAAGGACACCAAAGTGTCTTAATGGTCTTGGGCCTTCTTATCTCTCAGAATTGCTTTTACCATACAAACCCTCGCGGCCTCGGCGCTCCTCTGGCAGCCGTCTCCTGGTTATCCCTAAGGTCAGGACACATACTCATGGCGAGGCGTCTTTTCAGTATTATGGCCCTCGCCTCTGGAACAGGCTGCCGGAGGACCTCAGGGCCACAGAGACCGTTCATGTTTTTAAGAGCAGGCTCAAGACCCACCTTTTTAGCTTAGCTTTTAACTGATTATTAGTTATTACATTTGATTACTGTGCATATTTTATTTGATTCATTTTTTGTTTGTATTCTACATTATTTTAATATATATTATAATCTCATTTATTATTTATTTATTACTTTTACTATTATATTGGCTCCTGTTATTTTTATATTCATCTTACATTAATCCTTTAATCTTTCTTCCAGTGTTTCCTCTGTGGGGGGCCCTCTGCCTCGGGGGCAGTGGTCGACTGCTGCTGCCTGGGTGCCCTCTGGGTAGTGCTTGGGTGGAGGTGGGGTCTGTGCCCTCCCTCTCTGTTGCACCCTGTGTCGGTACCTCAGCTGCTGCAGTTGACCTACAATCACAGACGGCTCCTCTGATGGCGTTTCCTTGCCCTACCTTATCTGGCTCATCTGAACTCAGCCAAATATCATTTTTACTGATGCTCTTAAGTGTGTGTGTATGGGAGTTGGGGGGGGGGGGGGGGGGGGGGGGGGGGGGGGGGGGGGGGGGGTGAAGGTGCCAATGATTTAAAACTTGTGTGGGAGGGATGGGAATGACGGTTATATAGGGACATTTTAATCTGTAAAGCACTGTGAGTTGCATTTTATGTTGGAAAAGCACTTTATAAATAAAGTTTGATTTGATTTGAAATGACAGGAAGAGCCAGATCAGGAGATCATAACATAGGGTAACCAAACATCCTCTTTTCCCCGGACATGTCCACTTTTCACCCTCTGTCCGGGACGTCCGGGGGGGTTTCCTATATTGATGAAAATGTCCGGGTTTTCATCCAGGAGCTGGGTTTGAATTACGGAGGAGCTGGAAGCCCTCAACAACACACCCAGGGAAGCCCAAAAAAAGATCCTGTTTCTACCTATATTATATTATTTATATGGACTCTCAGCGCACCGGGGATTCTTTTGTGAGGGGAGGACAGATAATGCTGATTGTTGAAGCGCTCCAGGCAGCTGCGCACGGCCACAATAACATTCTCAAAGTGGCGCCACCAAAAAATATAATTAACACGCGATTGCTCATGTCCGTTCATATAATCTTCTGTCTTACTTCTGTCTTTTGATCGTATTTTTTATTCGTGTCTGGAGCGCGTCACCCGTCCGCCGGTGATTTCACCTCACCCACGCGGCCGCGTAGCGCACACTCCACTATTTTTCAGCAGGTAGATTAATTTGAACTGTTTACTTCAAAAGTAACTCGAGGTGAATCAGGAGGAAGTCAGGAAACAGTTTATTCTGGTGGATTGAGAGGAGAAGCAGGAAGATCAGAGACAGACAGGATAGGAAAATATTCAAATAAAAACAAGACAAAGTTCTTGAAAAGGAAAATGTTGGTAGATTTATTCCACTACACCTTTTGACCTTCATAAAGCAATAATTCATAAGCATGTAATATTTATATATTTGATACAACTCAGATCACCTTCAAAATTCAGTCCCACGTCCAGGGCCGTATCAAGGCATTTTGGGGGCCAAGGCAAACAGACCCCCCCCCCCTCCCCGTCACTGGGCTCCCCCAGAATCCTCTGTGTAATTCAAACCCTGCCCTGGAGTATTAATTATAGTGTTTGCAAAAACACCTCGGTTTACATATAAATTGTTCTAGAGCCATTTTGTTGGCAGAATCTGATATTTTAGCTCTAAGCCAGGTGTTCTGACAGAACACCGGGAAAAAAATGGATCCCAACGTGGTTTGTGCAGCATAGTGTGACGTCATCGGTAGGCACAGCTCCCCTGTTCTCTTTTTTGGAAATGGAAATATGGTCACCCTATCATAACACAGCCCATCAGCTATCACAAAGGAGCACATCTTGCCTGCCATGTCAAGAACAACTTGTAGGATGCTTCAAAACAACAAAATAGCACAATTCAGCATTCCTGTAATTACATGGAAAAGCCCACACAACCCTCAGATAAATTGACAGACTCCCTCTATACCCTGCTCACTTCTAGGGTCACTGTGATCTATGATTAATCCAGTAAATGCCCACCTCGGTACCCCCCGCAATTCACCCCTTCCCCCTCCCTGCCCACTATTTCCTGTCCCCCCATCCACCCAGGCAATGTTGAACAGTGCTCAATGTCCTCTGTCTGAGATGTGTAGGTCCATATTTCAGGGGAGATGTTTCTAATGAACATTTTCAGGGCAAATGTGGACCTAATGAAATGTTAGTTTTCCCTATCCGTGTTATAATAACTACAAGAAGGAAAGTGCCTGTTCACTCATATTATCCTAGAAACCTGATAACAGTTCCTTATCAGGCCTATTCAGCACAGTGTTCCCCATCCATTGAAGATGGCTTTATTAAATGTTAGATCTCTTAGCAACAAGTATTTTTTAGTAAATGACCTTATCTCTTCTCATGATCTTGATCTCATGTTTTTATCTGAAATCTGGTTAAATGATAGTAGCTGTGCACCAATTCTCATAGAATCAACACCACCAAATTTCACATCTCTAAACGTGCTTCGGCCTGACAGGAGAGGTGGTGGTGTAGCTGCTATCTTTAGACTCATTTCTATGTAAACAGCTAGTGTGTGGTGATGCAGTAATTTCCTAGAAAACTTCACTGAGCTTCTCGCTGTTATCAAAACAGGCTTTGCACATCTTCTCCTAACTGGTGACTTTAATATTCACATTGATGTTGCTAATGAAAAATCTGCAGTACAATTCTTTGGAGTGCTTGAATTATTTGATCCGCAGCACCATGTACGTGGACCAACACACACTCAAGGTCATACACTAGACTTAATCTTCTGGACTGAGATGCTGTTTTTTTGTTTTATGTCCTTACCTTTTGGTTCTCCTGCGACAACCTCTCCACTATCAAATCAACCTTCGTGGTCTGTATGTTCCTGCTACAGAGAGATGCCAACTGATTTTAAAAAGGAATGCTGCCAATAATCTGCCCAGAACTGCATTTTAACTGTCCCACACATGGAGGAGTTCATACTTCAAAACGGGGTTCTTCACCTGGCCAGGACACTGTGGAACAAATTTTGAGCGGACACATACTGAATGTTTTTATTTTGCTCCCCCCAAAACCTGTTTCTGCATCAAAGTTTGACCTGTAACAAATAAAAAAAGAAGTCAATTAGAAGTGTATGTATAAGGCAAAATCTATTTTAACATTGCCCTCCAAAGGCTAACCCTGACTTTTTAAAGGATTTCTCGGATCTAGCTGCGGACTGTGTCATGAAATATGATCATGTTTTATTCCTTGGTGATTTTAATATTCATGTATGTTGCCCTGATAATCTGTTGGCTAGGGACTTTTTGAATGTTTTGGACTCTTTTAATTTAACACAGTGGGTCACAGGTCCTACCCATATTAAAGGCCACACTCTGGACTTGGTTTTTTCTTTAGGCCTCCCTCCTATTAATATTGTGCCTGTGCCACCTGCGTTCTCTGACCACTCTGCCATCCTCTGTGACCTTACATTGCCTCGCCCCGCCCCGGAGGCTGACGCTCCAGTCATTAGTTCCAGAGTTTTAAATGCTGGGATTGTTGATGAGTTTATCAGCTGTATGTCTGCCAGGTCTGAGAGTCTGATCACCGACCCCTGTAACACTGAGGAGTTCTCTCATCATTTTGATCTGCTTTGTAAACAAGTCGTTGATGCTGTCGCACCTCTTAAAACTAAAAAATCTAGGCCAAGTAGGGAGCCCTGGCTCTCTGATGTCACCAGGGCCTCCAGGCGTGCCTGCAGAATCTTGGAAAGAAAATGGAAAAAGGATGGTCTACAGGTTTCCCGTGAGATGTTCAGAGCATCATTACTGGCTTATCAGGATGTTGTGAGGGATGCAAGATCTGCATATTATGCTGCTATCATTGACACAAACCCCAACAATAACTGGATCCTTTACAAAACTCTGAACGCAGTGTTGGTCTATCAGGAACATGGCTTTACATCTATTTCTACTGCTGGTGACTGTGATGACTTTCACAACTTTTTGTTAGGAAGGTCTCTGACATTAGAGCATCTATCCCTGGCTCTCCTACTGAGCCAGTCCCACCTGCCCCACTGAGTGCTACCCTGAGCGTTTTTAAACCTGTATCCCTCTCGTAGCTGAGTAAGCTGGTATCAAGACAGAAGCCGGCTGGCTCTCCTCTGGACATTCTGCCACCTCGCCTCTGGAAGGAGGCTTTTTCATTCTTGGGCCCATTTCTTGGTACCATTATAAATAGCAGCCTGAGCTCTGGGGTTGTTCCGTCCTCACTTAAATCCGCAGTGGTTTGGCCAATCCTCAAAAAAACAGATGCTGATGCTTCTGTGTTGGATAATTATAGGCCCATCTCCACCCTCCCTTTCGCCTCTAAAATTTTGGAGAAGATTGTGTACCAGCAGTTGGTGTCTCACTTATCTGACTCTGATTTATTTGAGGTTTTCCAGTCTGGATTTAGACCTGGACACAGCACTGAATCGGCCCTGCTTAGGGTTTTGAATGACATTTACATATCACTGGATACAGCAGCGTTTGACACGGTTGACCATGATACCCTGCTTGATCGCCTGGAACTGTGTGTGGGGATCACTGGGTCTGCTCTTGAATGGTTTCGGTCATACCTACATGGCAGGAGGTTCTGTGTGAAATTGGGGGAAGCACTCTCCTCATGGGAGGCTCTGCGTTGGGGTACCGCAGGGCTCAATTCTCGGACCACTGCTTTTTGCAATTTATTTGTTGCCGTTGGGGTCCATCTTCTGCAGGCATGGCATAAAGTTCCACTTATATGCCGATGACTGTCAGATCTATTCCTCCTTGTCTCAGGGGAACGGAGCATCTTTTTTGACCCTAGAGATCTGTGTAAATGAGGTCAAGGCATGGCTGGCAGCTAACTTCCTGTACGTTAATGAACATAAAACGGAATTTATTATTTTTTAGTAAGTAAGTAAGTAAGTAAATTTTATTTGTATAGCACTTATCACAGAAAAAGAATCACAAAGTGATTCACAAAGATCAACAAAACAAAAGATAAAGTCATCATAAAATGATCTTAAAACAAAACAACAGAATATCATAAAATCATTAAAAATCAGAAAACAGAAAGTCATAAAATTATAAAAATGATAAAACAAATGAAAGATTATTATAAATACAAGTTAGAAAAAAAAACGAATAAAACATAAAAGATTTAAGTAAAAGCAGTTTTAAACAAAAGGGTCTTCAGCTGCTTTCTAAAGGTGTCCAGACTGTCAGTAACACAGGATAAAGGAAGTTCATTCCAAAGTCGGGGTGCAACAGCCTGGAAAGAGCGATCACCTCGACTTTTATATCTGGTCTTTGGAACTTCTAGGAGGTTCTGGTTTGTGGACGTGAGGGCTCGGGTTGGAGCATAAGGCTTTAACAGTTCAGTAACATAAGGAGGAGCTTGGCCATGTAGAGCCCTGTATGTTATAGTAAGGATCCTAAATTGAATTCTAAAGTTAATGGGTAACCAGTGCAGAGACATCAGAATAGGAGTGATGTGAGCTCTTCTGTTTGCTCCAGTTAGGAGCCTCGCTGCAGAGTTCTGGACCAACTGAAGGCGGTCAAGGGCTTTTTTGTTAAAACATGTGAAAAGTGTGTTACAGTAATCTAGACAGGAGGAGATAAAGGCATGGATAACCATTTCAAGTTCATGTTTTGACACCAATCTTCACAGTTTGGAGATATTTCTCAAATGATAAAAACAGTTTCTGACCAGCGTTTTTGAGTGGCCTGCAAGAGACATTGATTGGTCAAAGACAACACCTAAATTTCTCATGTTTGACTTGACAGCAGAAGCTAAATGACCAAGTTGTTGACTAATCAGAGGAGCCATGCTCTCAGGGGCAATGATCAGACATTCAGTCTTTTCAGAGTTTAACTGAAGGAAGTTATCTTCTAGCCAGCTAGTGATCGCTGATAGGCACTCTAGTAGTTCAGCCAGTTTATAGAACTCAGAATCCTTAAAGGAGCAGTACAGCTGAATGTCATCTGCATATAGGTGATAAGAGACATTTTGAAAAGCATCAATTATCTGTCCAAGAGGGTGAATACATAATAAAAACAGGAGTGGACCTAAAACAGAGCCTTGGGGTACCCCACAGAACAGGTTTGTGGAATCTGACATGATTTGGTTCATACAGACACTGAAACTTCTGTCATAAAGGTACGATCTGAACCAGTCTAGAACAGTTCCAGAGATTCCCAACGAGTCATGAAGTCTGTTAATTAAGGTGCTGTGATTACCCAAGCCACAGCTCAGATTCAGGTTCTATTGTTGATCCGTGCACCTTCACATCCCTCCAGAAGCCTGTTGTCACTAGCTTGGGGGTGAGACTTGACTCTGCTCTAAAATTGGACTCCCATGTCAACTCAGTGGTTCGGTCTTGTTTTTTTCAGTTACGTCGCCTTATCAAACTCAAGCCTATTCTTTCTAGAACTCACTTGGAGCGTGTACTCCATGCGTTTGTAATCTCTAGGCTTGACTATTGTAACTCCCTTTATGTTGGGTTGGGGCAGACTGTTGTGCATCGCCTGCAATTAGTTCAGAACAGTGCAGCTAGGTTTTTGACTGGAACTAGGAAAAGGGACCACATTTCCCCCGTTCTTGCCTCCCTTCACTGGTTACCAGTTTCATACCGGGCATAGTTCAAATTTTGCTTTTTGTGTTTAATTTTTTCCAAGGCTGTGCCCCCCCACACACGTAGCGGAGCTCTTAATAAAGCATGTTCCCTCAAGGTCATTGCGGTCGGCTGAACAAAACTTGCTTATCGTCCCTCGCACCCGGTTTAAGAATTGTGGTGATCGGGCTTTTCAAATCCTTGCACCCTCTCTCTGGAACCAGCTCCCGCTCACAATCAAACAGTCCTCATCACTGGCAGTCTTTAAGAGCAGGTTGAAAACTCATTTTTATAGGATGGCTTTCCCCTAATGTTTTGGTTTTGGGTTTTTACACTTTGTTTTACTGCCTTTTAACTATTTAGTGCATAGGGTTTTTTGGTCTTAATGTCCTTTTAAAATCCTTTTAATTTTCTAAAATAATTAGCATTTTATTGTTCTTAGTTATGTCTATGTTTTTATTTCTGGTTTTAATGTTTTTATTACTTGCGTCCACCTTTTATTCCTTTTATTTTCTTGTTCAGCGCCTTGGGCCTCCCTAGAGGGTGGTGGAAAGCGCTTTATAAATAAAGCATGATGATGATGATGATGAACATCAGCATATGTCTGTTGATGTTCTAGCAGTTTCTGTGTTCATGGTGCTGGGACTCCAGAGAACAAACCATGACGTCTTCAGTGGCGTATCTAGAATTTTTTTTGGGGTGGCCAGGTAGGAGCACAAATTTAGAAAAGGGTGGCAGATGTAAACGGCCCATAACCTTGAAAAAACGTTCAATTATATTTTACAAAATTACAA
Organism: Aphyosemion australe; assembly: GCA_006937985.1. NCBI lineage: Eukaryota > Metazoa > Chordata > Actinopteri > Cyprinodontiformes > Nothobranchiidae > Aphyosemion > Aphyosemion australe. The sequence goes on along the minus strand of SSNS01000511.1, from coordinate 40,959 downwards.
AGCATTAATCATAATATAATTTGCTACTATAAACCAAAATAAAGTCAAAGTGTCAGAAGGATTAGGTGACTGGTGGGAGTTGAGCTGTAGCGTGAGTGGCTAACCCAGACGCGAAAAAGTAACGAGCGTTGGGAGGTAGCCGACACGTGATTTAATCTAGGAACACCCGACCATAACCCGAAGGGAAACGGGAACGCTGTGATGTTCCAGAGAAAGAGAAAAGACTTACTCGTTGGCTGCGAGGAGTTGGATGGAGCTGGTAGGCTCGAAACTCTGATCATGGATACGAAGAAACGATGACTGAGTGAAGGGGAGTCGACTTCCGTATATAGTCACAGTCTGTGACGTAGGTGTGGAACGACGGGAATCCCGGCGAGGGGCTGCTGGGAGTTGCAGTCCGAGGTGGATGCCGGCTGGCTGGAGGAGGATGATCTGGAGTTTGAGACTCTGACAGGTCTGACACAAACAATACCAATGAGGCACTTTTATTAAAAATTGTGACATTTTGCCATAAATAAATGCATACATTTATTATATTAAAACTGGGATTTTCTCTAACATTGTAATGTTAGGATTTTTTCAGAAAAGAAACTTTTAAATTCAGGGCTGTCAGAAGCATAAAAATGGGGGAAGGTGCACTTTGGATGAAGTAGATGTTATTTCCAGGCTAGCATTTTAGTGCATTTAAACCTATTGTTAAATTATAATTATTTAAATATTTTTCAACTAACAACTGAAACAAGTGAGCTTAAAAACCTAAAAAAAGTATCAATGAAATAACATCAACAAATAGCAAGAAATTAAATGTCTGTTTTGTTATTTTGTTTCAACCCAGTGGTCTCATTATCTGAATAACATAAATGTTTTGGAGCATGATCCAAGCTGTGTATAATGCAGAAAATACTAAAACATTAAAAAAAAAAAAATAAACTAGTTTGGGGTTCTAGTTTGTTGGGTCATTTTAGGTTTGGGTTGAATCTTTGGACGAGTTGAGAACACTCAGTGCGGGAGAGTGAAGAAGAGGAGGTTTGGAGTTTTTGACCTGTTGATCGGGTTTTTGCCAGATTGTTGGTGGCGCCGCAGCCGCGGTGATTTGTGAAAGTGAAAATAAACCAGAAGTAACTAAACCGCCTCATTAGCCACAATAAAACTCCACAATAGTAGAGAATAAATGTGGTCGGGCTGTCATGTTGATACTGACATGAAGTATAACCTGCAACCAAATCTCTGCAACCAAATAGATGTTGCACACAGTACCGGTAGTTCATTTACAATCAGACTTATGAGCTTCACTGTGAAAATGTCATCTTACATTGATACTTTATATGTTCTAGATGTTTTACTAGCCTTTTTTATAAAACAAAGCCGCCAATTTGCCGCAAAGCTGAGCCGGCATCTGGGAGCCTAAGGTTGTTTATAAGTGGTCAGACCATGGCAGTAATGTGGCACAATCATGTCATTTTTACAAAAGAATGCACGATGGTGGTAAAAAAGGGGGTATGGGGCTGTCTCTGCGCTGTCACAGACTTCCTTTCATCTTGGACATAACTTGCTTTTTTATTGTGATTGAAGCAGCGCTCCTTAAGATTTTTCGACAAGCCGCTCCTAAAGGTGTCTGTCCTCCACAGTCCCCGTGAACTGCTTGGTGATCTGAGCTCCAGCTCTAACAGAGAGAAGCTCCTGGAGCTCTGCACTGCTCCAGTTTACCATCTCAGTTGATTTTGTTTACAAAAGCGAAACATATGCCTGTGTTTACTTTCATTTTCAATATAGTTGCCGACTGGAGCTCGATATTAATTTGTCACGTGATCATGACACCACCCGCTGTTGCCTCAAGTTGTAATCTGCATTCACAAGTTCGGTGTTTACTACCAAGCATAGTGGCACGAATGCCGCAAAATTCCTGCATCGTCATGCATGTCTTATGAACACGCCATGGTGGCAGTATTACGTTGTTACGTGGTTATTGAACCACACCACCACGCAATTCTATTTGCTCAGAGGTTTGAGACGTGATTTGAATGACGCAAATCGTCCAATAGGATCCTGAGTTATACTATTGCATAAAGTGGATTGGCTAACTAGACCCGTATGGGCACGTTATGCATGATGCACAAAGGGAGTGACTACGTGCAGCTCCGGTTTTTTTCCATTGACGAGAGGATCATTTCGGATTGTTTTTTGTTTTTTTCCACACGTTGGTTTTGGAATGGCTGGCAAAAACAAGAAGTTTTTTACCACCGATGAGGTGTTGGACATGTTAGCTTCCGATGGCGGCGCTAATCTGTGTCCGGAAGATTCAGCTTCTGACGAAGAGGATCTAGTCTTTCCAGAAAAGGACGACAGTGATCTGGATTATGAAAGCCCTTTCTCAGAAAGGTATGTAACCCGTTCCCCTCAACTCTTTTTTTGAGTTTGTGTAAAATGACTGATATATTTACCAAATAATATTTATTTTTTTGTTTTTTATGTACATAATCCTGTCTATATTAGCATTTTGGCTTATTTTCTCTGTTCAAATAAGTCTTTTTCTGTGTTAATGTGAATGAAAATCATTTTACAACATAATAGTATGTTATAATGTGACTTTACAGTGAGAGTGATGAGGATTATCATCCACCATCTGGACAGGCATCCCGTGCTCACACACAGGCAGGTCCAAGCCCATCTTCTTCTGCTCCGAAGCAGAGGAAACGAAAAGCCCCAAGCACATCTTTCCTTGCAAAACAGGGTCGGGGTGATTCAGTGGTGCAGGAAGAAAAATGGAAGACATCACACCTCAACCCCTCAAATTCATGCCAACCAGGGAACCAGGGCCCACCTTTGATTCCACTGATTCATGGTCTCCCATCTCTCTCTTCCAGCTCTTCTTTAGTCAGTCTGTGGTACGTACAATCATCGACAACACCAACGCCAATGCTGCCAGACAACTCCAGGCTGGAAGGAAGATTGTTTGGAGAGCTCTCACTGCATGAAAGGTTAAAGTCCCAAGTATTCATCACACAATGGTGAAATTACATCTCCGCATTTGACCCATCCCCATGGTGGTGAGCTGCAGCTGTGGCCGCGCTCGGGAACTATTTGGTGGTTTAACCCCCCAATCCAACCCCTTAGTGCTGAGTGTCAAGCGAGGAGGCATTGGGTCCCATTTTTTCAAAGTCTTTGGTATGACCCGACCGGGAATCGAACCCTGATCTCCCAGTCCCGGGGCGGACACTCTACCACTAGGCCACCGGAGCTGAAAAGGGGGGTTTTCGTCAGTATGTGGCACACCGTGCCGGCAAATCAGTGCAATATTACCGCAACGTGTTTCTTATGAACGCGCCATGGCGGTATCACGTCCTGGGAATTTTGCGGCATTCGTGCCGCCACGCTTGGTAGTAATATTGCGGTAATATTGCAGCTTCGCCGGTCTTATAAACGCACATTAAGCGTTGGCGCAACAGAGGGAGGTGTCATGACCATGTGATGAATTAATGCTGAGCTCCGGCCGGGAACTATAATGAAAATGAAAGTAAACACGTGCTTAAGTTTCACGTTTGTAAACAGAACCAGCTGAGAAGATAAACTGGACCGATGCAGTGCTCCAGGAGCTTCTCTCCATTAGATCTGCAGCTCAGATCAGCTGACAGCTCACAGGGATGGTGGAGGACACACCTGTAGCTGGTTGTTAAAATAAAAACTTAACGAGCGCTGCTTCGATCGCAATAAAAAGCAATTTATGTCCAAAATACACGGAAGTCCGTGACAGCGTAGAGACCGCCCCCATACCTCCTTTTTGCCGCCATTGCGTAATCTTTTATAAAACTGACATGATTGCGCAACATTACCGCCACGGTCTGAGCTCTTATAAACGACCTAACGCTCCCTGATGCCGCATCGGCGTTGCGGCAAATTGGCAGCATTGTTTTATAAAAGAGGCTATAGACTTGCATAATAATGAGCCAGAGTAACCAATGGTGACAAATTTACAGTCCTATCATGAATGTTATTTAAATTAACTGGCACAGATCCAACCAATCGCAGCTTTATTTGTAAAGGCGCAACGTGTATGTTGTGCAATTCAAATGCTAATTGTAGCCATTGTATGTGAATTGCCCGGCCCTAATCCCCCCCTTCACACCACCACCACCACCATTCCCCCCCAAGGTTTGTTTCCAGCAGTTTCTGGCACAGAGGAACGTGAACGCCATAGCCTGTAAACAGCTGTTATTTGCTGGGAACTGACTAGATTCGCGGGTGTTCACAGGCCCGGAAATCTGTTTTTTCGTGCAGTGTCTGACAGTGAGCGATTTTTACATCTTTATGGCCATCCTGATCTTCACCAGTCTTGTGAGTGTGCACCACAGAGCAGACTACTGGAGAAAAATGTGGCCTTATAACTTTCACTTCCTGGCTGACAAGATGACGAGGGATCGCTTTGAAGCCATCTTGTGGTCTCTGCACCTCAGCAACCCTGAAGATTAGGAAAACGAAAAAAAGAGGAACACAGCAGACTACAACAGGCTCTTCAAAATCAAGCTGGTGTACTCTGATATGGTGACTGCCTGCCAGACCCACTTTCAGCCATATCAGAACATATCAATCGATGAACGAATGGTGGCATCCAAGGCTCGTCACAGCATGAAACAGTACCAGAAAGACAAACCAATCAAGTGGGGTTACAAGCTGTTTGTGCTGGCTGATTCCTCCACAGGATTCACTTGGAATTCACTTAGAATTTCTTCGTCTACACCGGCAAGAGTGTCTCGACCACAGGGCAAGGACTGAGCTACTCATCTACACCTCCTTCCTTTCCCCCTGCTTGGTGGAGGCTACATGCTAATTGTAGACAATTTTTACACAAGCCCCACCCTTTTCCAGGATCTTACTGCCAGAAATATTGGATGTTATGGTACAATACAAAAAAAAATCGTATTAGTTTTCCTAAAACACAGGAAAATTACTTGCCCAAAAAGGCTGAGAGGGGAGATTTGCGGTGGCTAAGGAAAGACCGCATGCTGTTTATGAAGTGGATGGACACACGGGAGGTCACCATGTGCTCTACAGTGGACAGTCTGTCAAGCGCAGAGTAAAAACAGCGGGTGTGTGGCAGACCAGAAACATTCTGGTTCCTGATGCTGTTGTTGACTACAACAAGAACATGGGTGGGGTGGATTTGTCCAATGCTTTGATTGGATACTATAGTGTCAGTCATAAATCCACCAAATGGTATAAGACCTTCTTCTTTTTTTACCATTTTATTGACATTGCCATCATCAACAGCTACATCCTTTACAAGGAGCTTCTTGAGTTGAGAAAACAACCTGCCTCAGGAAGAACCCTCAGCCACAAGCAGTTCAAGGAGCAGCTAGCTGCATAAATGGTGCAGTTTGCTGGGAGCTCAGCAGCACCTCCAGCACCACAGCCCACCAACCTGACCTGCATGCCTGAGTACTTTGGGAGTGATGCCAAAACTGTTTGGACGCTGGCATCCCAAAGGTGAAGACACCAGTGTATTGCAGTTATTGTTAATAAATCAGAGTCAAATTACTTCCTCTGTATGATTTTCCCTTGTTTTGAATGGGTAAATATATGTTGGGTGGATTTTTCCTCAAAACACTCAAACATTTTTTTTTAGATGGAAAGAAAAGAAAAAAAGAACCTAAGGAAAAAAACCTAAGAAATTCCTAATGGCACAAAATGTGCCTAAAATGGTCCAATATGAGGTCCGCCTGGATTTCTATAAACTAAAATCTATCTAACGTTTTTGTACTTCATTTCTTTTGCATGCATTTTGGGTCAGCAAATGTTCAGATCCTATTCTTTGAATTTCTATATTTTTTAGGCTGCAACTAGGTATTTTAGAAGGAATTTTAACATCATAAAGTAGATTTTTTTTAGGTGGAACTGATTTTTTTCTAATTTCTGCTGTGTTCCAGATCCTGTTACTCTTAATCAGTGACATAAGTGTTGCTTTTGATAGAGCTAGGTAGATCTAACTAATATGACTATGATAGGTAATGTTGTTATTGTATATGACCTGACCCAGGGGGGAGCATGTGGAGATTGAAGAGCAGTGGTCCAAGAATTGAGCCTTGGGGGGCCCCACATGTCATGGTGATCTGCTTTGATTTATGATCACCAATAGAAACAACATAACTCCTGTCTTCGAGATAAGATCTGAACCAACTATGGACTGTGCCTGATAGTCCCACCCAGTTAAAGAGCCTATAAAGAAGAATGTTGTGGTCCACAGTATCAAAAGCTGCACTGAGATCGAGCATCATCAGAACAGATGTTTTGCCTGAATCTGTATTTAGACAAATATCATTTGATACCTTAATCAGTGCAGTCTCAGTGCTGTGGTGTTGTCTAAAGCCTGACTGAAAACCATCTAGCAGGTTGTCTCCAAAAAGTTGTTCAGCTGGATCATAACTGCTTTTCTCTATAATTTTCCCAATAAAAGGGAGATTAGAGATTGGTCTGTAGTTATTCATCACTAAGGGATCTAGTTTGTTTTTCTTTAGAAGAGGCTTAACAGCAGCAGTTTTCAAGGATTTAGGAAAAATACCTGACATTAAGAAACAATTAACAATTCTCAGTACATCAGCTTTCAAACAACTAAAAACATTTTTAAAGAAATTTGTTGGCAGGGTGTCCAGACAGCAGGTGGATGAATTTAAGGTCTTTACTATGTCCTCCAGTGTTTTAGCACTAATCACACTGAAAGCTGGCATTCTAGCCAGATTGTTGCTGTGTGGCTGTAGCAGTGGTCTGGTTGTGTTGGTTGACATGGAGGAATGAATGGCTAATCTGATGTTTATGATTTTCTTGTTGAAAAAGGATGCTAACTCATTACACTTAGTTTGTGACTGTGTTGGGAGATTAGTTAGCCTCTCGACAGTAGCAAAACAGAACACGGGAATTGTTAATGTTATCATTAATAACTTTGGAGAAAAAAGCTCATCTCACCTTATTTAATTCAGAGTTGTAAGTGCGTAGCTGCAATTTGAAGGTCTCATAGTGACCTGGTAGGTTACTTTTCCTCCACTTAAGCTCAGCTTTCCTGCATTCTCGTTTCTGATTTGTAACTGCTTTAGTGAACCTCCATGGAGCTTTTTGTTTGCCAGCAGTAAGTTTGACTTTTCGTGTGCAATGGTGTCAAGGACGTCAGTAGTTTTGCAGTTGAAATTATTTAAAAGTGAATCAACGCAGCTGGTAGTTATACTTGTTGACGTAGTCATTTGTTCTATAAAAACTGATGCGGTGTGATCACCCAGATACCTTTTTTTGAGAGCGACTGAAGTGTGATATGTAGCAGGCGAAACTGATATGTCAGCAAAAACACAGAAATGGTCAGATAGACCCACATCCTTAACAACAATGTTTGACACATCCACATCTTTGGTTAAGATCAAGTACAATGTATGACCTTGATCATGTGTTTGAATATGGATATTTTGATAAAGATCAAATAATTCAAGCACTCCAAAGAATTGTTCTGCAGATTTGTCATTAGTGTAGCCCGGGTGACTCACATCCAATGGTGTAGCTTCATCTGGATGTTACCACCGGTGAGCTCCTGTTGCTACTCAACCTAATAGGTGTCAGCTGCCTCTAATGAGCACCTGCTGCACCTCACCTCAGCTCTACCAGCTCAGACCTGAAAAGCACTGAAAGAGTCTGGTAAGGCTGCTGCTACATCTGAACTGCTGTGAATCAGCTCTAGAAGTCCTTTCCTTGTTCCTGAACAACTTGTGAAGCAGGAAGGCAGACTGTCAACCGGGAAAGCCATGCGACTCTACTTTATGCCATGTCAGCACATGCTTGCCTGTGTTGATCAGTCCTCATGCCACCACAGACTCTGCCCTGGCTGTCCTGACCTCAGCTCTGGCCACCCTTCATTGTGTGTATGTGTGTAACCCTCAGTTCTTGGTGAGTCCCTTTTGTTTTGTTTTTCCTCACTGGTGAGCTGCTTTGCAGCTCAAGCACTGAGCAGGAAACAGTAAGCCACTCAGTGAGCATGGTCTCAATGCTTTCACTACCCTGCAAACCTCTAGAGGAAACATAGATAGGAACACAGTATCGAAAATGTTTTCTCACTGATGGTGTTATGTTTTTACCTAGTCAACCATTCACCTTATGTACCTTGTGTGAATAGTTCTTCAATACATGGATATGTGCACATTTGAACCTTTTTCCATGGACAATGTGTCCTTGTACCATTTGACCTTTTGTTAAGGATCCACATTTGAACTAGTTGATTGAATTATATGCCTAACCAACTGACTTATTGATTGTATAGACAGCAGTTTTGCAATTATTGAATGTCATGTAATATGATTTACCCTCTTTCTCTATAATTGGTTAATTTTATGTTCTGACTCTACTGTAAGTCAGGTTTTTTTTCTTTTGGGATTTGGGGTTTTCCCTCTGCCATTCCTCGAGTCTCCTCAGTTCTTCCCTGTGTGGAGGGCGAGCTACCCAAACGAACCCTGGATGTAATGACTGGCACAAATGCCAGCATTGATGAAATAAAGATGGCCTCATCTGAGCCTTCTTTGACTTTTTTTTTCTTGACAGAGAAACCGAACAGGACTGAGTTGGGAGAGAGAAACCCTAAGGAGTACTTTAGTTTTGTGTATATATGTTTTTTCTTTACAGGTTTTGTAAAAACGTTTTGCAGTTTTTGTTTAATTTCACCAATACATTATTTTGTTGTGAATACTTGTTTCTTTGCCTTTCTTGCATTCACAAAGGGGACTTTGACTCTGTAGTCGGGTCTACTTCTGATGCCCATACTTACCATCTGTGTGCCATGGTCAGATAATGCCCTAGCCCTTAAGTCAGCGTTACATTTGGCAAGCCAGCCAGGAGCCAAAGACAACATAGTCCCTCTGTGAATAAAAGAAAAAGGTCAACATGTCTGAACAATCAATTATGGATTTTGCAAAAAAGTCAGAAATCAACCCAGCCTGTACTGTTGTGATCACAGGTGTAACCAGCAGACGAGGAAATCCTCGACCATCTACAGAAGTATGGTGCACTAAAGGCTGTTCTGCCCATGACTGATCCTGAAAGTACCCATTACAAAAACCTGATGGCAGAGTTTGAGGAGTTTAGTGTTTTTTCAAGCATGAAACCATTGCCATACACATATGCTTCCCGTCTAGATCCTAAGCGTGTGTTTCACATTAGTGCCCTGGCTGATGAGCTGGGTGAGGCAGCAGGGGCGAGTGATCCGACCCCTGACTTCTTGGCAGTGATGAAGGACATGGCCGACCTCAGCCGTATGAGATGGAAGGACGTTCTCAAAACCGTGATGGCGCAAGTAAGCCATCACCTGACCCGACGTGAAAATGGAGCTGGCAGTGAAACCGGGGAGGAAGATGAAAAGGTCTTCGGAGCAGCGGCACAGCCAACCCCTAACTTACAGATGCCTCCACCGACCTCCCGTCCCATCTCAGAGAAACAGTCCCAGAACGAGTCCAGACCACAGGTCAGAATGGCAGGAGCCATACCAAAGATCCCTGTGTCTGGGCGTGACCTAAACCCCCCAGAAGTGCAGAGAGTAGTAGTAGAACATGTGGTCCATAGCAATAATCTCTCTCTGCAGAGTCCAGCCCAAATCCGCTCATTTTCTGGCAGAGTCCCCCGACCGGGAGCTGAAGCGGATTATGAAACCTGGAGGTCACAAATTGACATGTTACTAACTGATCCCAATCTTTTTCCTTTCTATATCAGCAGAAAAATTGTGGACAGTTTGCTGACCCCTGCTGCCGACCTCATCAAAGGAATGGACCCACACACTCTTGACGTAGCTGCAGTTGGGGAGACCTCCGGAGAGTTGGCAGCTTTCCAGGTTACTGCGGGCCTGGAGCCGCTCATTGACAACGGGGACCAGGACGGCTGCCCTGGGGGCGTTGTGTCCGCTGCCGTGAATAATAACGCAGAAGGTACTGTCGCTCCTCTTACTTCTCCTAAATGGGAGTTTGGTGGTTAAACAAGGTCGTAGTATGAGAGATGAGAGCCATGCTGCCCGGATAAAGCAGCACACCAACAAAGCTGGACGCAGGAGACCAGAGCGAATTTATGGCACCGGTGCGCAAAGTAAAATACGAGCACTTCGGACAAAGCTTGTTCACGTCTTTGCCACCAAATTCCTTCCTGATCTTGATGCTGAGACGCTTAGTAGTTATCTTAAAGAGAAACTTTGCCGTGATGTTCGCTGTGAACGTATTGTCACGGGGAACACCAGATTTAGTTCTTTTAAAGTCAGTGTGGAATGTGAGGATGTTTCTGAGGTGTACAACCCGGAGCTGTGGCCTGAAGGTTCGCTGGTGTGGCGATACTATGAGCCTAGGAAGATGATGTCTAAAGGGCCTACTGACATCACTGTGAAGCAGGGTCCACTGGAGCAGTGGCTGCACCATCTCAGTAGACTATGCAGGTTGTCTCTTACAACTGTCACGGTCTGCGTGTTGGAAATACTGCAGCGGACAGAGCACAGCGGCTGGTTGTGGATAACTTGCTGGAAAAATGTGATGTACTTTGCCTTCAGGAAACCTTTTTATCTAGACAGGACCTGGAACAGCTGAATTTTATAAATGACAATTTCCATGGAAGTGGAGAGTCCACCGTGGATCTGACTTCTGGGATTGTGAAAGGACGGCTAGCTGGGGGCGTGGCTATTCTATGGCAAAAAAATTTGGTTTAATAATAAATGTTGTCAGGACTGGAGCTGATTGGTGTATAGCTGTTCATTTAAAATTGGGATATAAGGAGGTTGTCATCTTGAATGTCTATCCACGTTATTCTCACGGCCCGTGATGCTTTGCGCGAAAGATGCTAGCAACTTAACGGTACGCATTTGTTTACGTTGAGACGATGCGATTCCTTCATGCTAATCCTCTTTTTATGGGCTTTTAGAGACTGAAAACATGCATGAACACCAGCTGTCACAGCTCAAACGGGACACCGTTACACTCCGTCTGCCTACTGAAGCAGAGAGGTGGGGGATGATCTTAAAGTCTGGCCAAAGCTAACGTACAGTAGCATTTTAGCTACTTTCTGAACTCAGTGGCGTCTGACAGCAAGGCAATAAACAATCTTAAAAGCTCTGAGGCTTATCAGTACCTACATCGTAATAAGGTTGGTTGTGTTTTGTTAAAAGAGGTGGAACACAATCTTATTTACTTACGCAGACGTAGAGCCGAGTCAGAGCCTTAAATCCCTCATCACCAAGCCTGGGTTTTAGTTTCTACATCAGGTGAAATGCAAACAGCAGGATGGCACTTTTAGGTTAATAACAGCAGTCTAAACACACGTTAAATTATAACTATTAAGAAAATTGTACACATGAAATAATTCCTGTTGTTGTGAGACTGCTGTCAGATCTCTTTACTACTCTGCGTCTCTTCTCCGGAGTTTTGTCATATTCAACTACAAATTAGGATGCGGGTGTTCCTCTCAGAGTTTTTTCACAATAGAATGAAAGGAACGCACAAATAAAGTTTGTGGTGGTTCCAAGTTAAGATTTTTCAGCCACATCCTTCTGGGTTCCTCATCTCTGGAGAGGCGGTGAGAACCGTACCGACGCTCGCAGCTGCACGCTCTCTCACTCTGGAGGTGCATGTTCTAAATATCGCTCTTGTAGCTACAAATTCATTTTTCTCTGGTTGTTAGTACAAGCGCCAACAGCGCAACGTCTTCCCGAGGCACGTGACTACATTTTTCGGGGGTAAATATTTTTTAAAATCCTCTTCAAATGTTCAAATAAACTGCTGCTAGCAACGAAACCTCACAATGCAAACCAATGAGTATGTGCTACATCCGGTATCTCACTGGATGTTGCTAGCATCAGCGTTTCTCCATGAGGCTACTCAAAAATAACGTGGATACACCATACGAGTCTCTGCAGAATGAAGATTTATACTTGAATAGACTTGCTTTTATTAATTCTTTTATTGAGGAGCATCGTTCTGCATCTATTGGTGTGGTAGGTGATTTGAATGCTGACATCACAGACAGAAAGTCTGTGTTTGCTAAGCATATGTTGCACTTCTGTGAGGATAATGATCTTATTTTGTCCAGCCAGTTATTGTTACCACCTAACAGCTATACCTATATAAGCGAAGCATGGAATACTACATCATGGCTTGATCATTGCATCAGTACTGCTGATGCGCATGTTGGATTGAAATCTATGCAGATCATGTAGGAGTATTCTGTGTCAGATCATGTGCCGCTTGTCATGCAGCTGGAAATCAGAGGTCTTCCTGAGGTGATTAAAAACGTAAATGAGAGCTACAAAGCCATGTTGGATTGGTCCAAACTTTCACAAAGGGATCTTGTGGCATATTGTTTGAAAACAGATACTGCTTTAAGTAGTGTACATATACCCAGACATGTAATTATGTGCACAGATCTTAACTGTAATGATATATCACACTATAAGGACCTTTGTGTAATGTATGAAGGTATTGGTGATGCTATTTATGACAGCAGTAGATCATACTTCAGGTGTGTGAAGGCTAAAAACATCAAGCCAGGATGGAAGAAGCATGTGGTAGCACATCACGCATGTGGTAGCACATCACGCAGAAGCAAAGCAAGCACATCAGGCATGGGTGCAAGCAGGAAGACCCAGAGCAGGGTCTGTCCTGGAGTATAAAAAGCTCACCAGAGCAAGGTATAAACATGCCATTTGCTACATTGCAAAACATGAACAGAACTTGAGAGCTGACTCTATGGCTGAAAAGCTTTTATCTAACAATGTTATGGGCTTCTGGAAGGAGGTGAGGGCTCTGAACAGGACTAATGCAGTACTACCCAGTGCCATAGAGGGAGTCTCTGGGGCTGATAATATAGCTGATTTGTGGAGACAACACTACTCTGACTTGTTTAACTGTGTTAAAAGTGAGCCCTATGAGGTGGGAAATATTACTAGCAGGGATGCAGTGATTATCACTCCTTGTGAGGTGCAACAAGCCATAGCACACTTGTCTAACAACAAGACAACAGGTTCAGATAACATCTCAGCAGAACATCTGAAATTTGCAAGCCCAAGGATTGCTGTACTCCTCGCCCTGTGCTTCTCCGGGTTCATGACACATGGTCTGCTGCCTGATTCTTTGCTGCCTGTTACTTTAGTGCCCATCATAAAATAAGCTATTTTGTAAATTAAGTGAAAGAGGTGTCCCTGATAGCATTATAAGAATTCTGGCATACTGGTATTCTAATCAGAAAATGCAAGTTCAATGGGGCCATACCACATCAGCCTCTTTTGGTGTTAGTAATGGGGTGCGCCAGGGGGGGCAACTATCACCGGCTCTGTTCAACCTCTACATGGATGATTTGTCAAATCAACTTAACTGCAAAACTGGATGCATGATTGGTAACAATCTGATTAATCATTTTATGTATGCCGATGACTTGGCCATCCTCTCTCCCAGTAGTGCTGGTTTTCAGCAGCTGCTGAACACATGTTCTGATTATGGACAGAAGTATGATGTGCAATTTAATGCAAAAAAGAGGGTTATGCTGATTTGTCGGATCAAAGGAAATAAAGATCTTTGTTTCCCAGACTTTTACTTGGTTGACAAGATATATGCCTGTAACAAAACTAAGTATTTGGGTCACATCATCACAGATCAGCTCTGTGAAGTTGATGACATTTATTGGCAATGTTGCACTTTGTATGCCCAGGCCAATATTTTGGTCAGGAAATTTCACATGTGTTTTGACAATGTAAAAATCCACCTGTTTAGAACCTACTGCACACGTTTGTATGCCACGCCTTTGTGGTGTAAGTATAAGAAAGCCAGCTTGCAGAAGCTCAAAGTAGCATATAATGATGGACTCTGCTCGGGAAGCCTAGGTCCAGTAGTGCAAGTCTTTTATGTTGTAATGCTCATGTCCGGACCTTCCAAGCTCTAATGAGAAATTTAATGTACAGGTTTATCCTGCGGTTGAAAAGCTCTGAGAACAGACTTCTCCAGATGCTGGTGGATCCCAGTTTTAGTACAGTGCATTACCAGTCATCCATGTGGAGACACTGGTATGCATGTCTTTTATAATTTTTTGTATTGTTTTTATGTGTTTTATGTTGTTTGGTTGTTCTTATTGTGGACCTTGAGTCTGATAATAAAGTTGATGATGATGATGACTCTACCAGCTGTCCTGCTGAGACTGATGGAAGCTGCGTTTGGCACAGTGCAGGACGGTGAGGAGATGTTCGCCCAGTTCTTGACCATCTTCCAGAACCCCGGTGAACAGCCTTCAGATTTTCTCCACAGGCTGCAACGTAAACTGAATGTGGTAGTGAAGAGAGGAGGAATTCTGGCAGCAGACACTGATAAGCAGCTGCTGAAGCAATTCATGAGAGGTTGTTGGGACAATACCCTGATCGACAGGTTGCAGCTGGAGCAACACAAGAAGGCCCCACCAGCATTCTCCGAGCTCCTCCTGTTGGTGCGGACAGAAGAGGATAAACAGAGGGTAAAAGACAGTTTGATGCAGAAGCACAGTGCTTCTGGTTCCTCTAGGCCAAGGGCCAGCATGCAAGTTCAGGATGCTGAGCGTTGTGGTTGTGTTTGCACCACCAGCCTGGAGGTCAAAGAGTTGAGGAAACAGTTGCAACGTGTTCAGCAAAAGATGCCAGCAGAGCCTACGACAGCACCGGGTCCGCCAGGAGTCCGTCCTGCTGTGAAACCACGGTCCTGGTACTGTTTTCGTTGTGGTGAGGATGGATGCCTATCTTCTTCCTGTACCTGAGAACCCAATCCCAGCCAGGTTGAGAGGAAGAAAAAACAACTCAAGCGGAAACAACAAACATGGACCAACGCCCGGCAGATGTCAAACTAGCAGCAACTTCTGAAGGTGGACGTTCAGAGGTTGCTAGCGTAGGTCCCAAGGAAAACTGCCGGTGGCGCTTCCTACCAAAAGGGCTAGTTGGAACAAAGAGCACGGGTCGTGTTTTCCTGAATGGCACCCCGGTGAACTGTTTGTATGATACTGGTTCCCAAGTCACCACCATACCCCACTCCATATACCGACAGTGTTTGGAAGATCACACCATTAAACCCCTGAATGACCTGCTGGAAGTGGAAGGAGCAAATGGGCAGTTGGTGCCCTACTTAGGATATATTGAACTGAGAGTGACATTTCCATCAGACTTTCTAGGCTCTGTTTCCATAGATACCCTAGCCCTGGTGGTACCAAAAATGGAAACCAGTCATTCACTGTTCCTGGTAGGCACCAACACCCTCAATGCAGCCTACTGTGAACATCATGCCATTCACCCCAACCAGCTCCATCAGCCCACTGTTTTAGGGTATGCTGCTGTGATCAGGACCCTCCAGTACCGACATCTACAAGGGTGTATAGACATTCATGTTGCCCTGCAAATAGAGCACTCATGTGCCATGCCAGACGGTTTTCCTCGAGGGAAGGTTGGTATAGCACTGCAAGAGGCAAAAGCCGTACTAGGAGAGCATCCCACATCTCACTTCCTGCCTGGGGGTCTTCTAGTGAACTCATGCATAGTCGATTTACCAGTACGACAGCCTTGTCTTTTACCTGTTATTGTCACTAACAAATCCAACCATGGTGTAACCATACCAGCTCGAACTGTGGTTGGTGAAGTTAGTGCCTTTGATCATGTCAGGAAATCTCCCCTCTGATTGGGCTATCTTTAAACAACTAAGAAATAAATGTACTACTCTCACCAAAAAGGCCAAATCAGACTATTACTTATCTATCACAACTGAGAACCTAAATAATCCACAGAAATTTTGGAAAGTGATTAAGTCTTTATCTGTCAACTTAACTTCTCATGCTCTTCCAAAATTTGTCCTAAACGACTCTGTCCCAGTGCATGATAAAACTGAGGTTTTAAACTGTTTTAACAAGCATTTTATCTCATCTGGTTCAGTGTCTACTTCTACTGGAACACCCTCTGTTTCCCCCTTCACAGACTCCCAAATGACCCCTGGTGCCTCTTTTAACTTTGTTCCATTTACTGTAGAGCAAGTGCATACATTTTTTAAAACTCTGGATCCCAGAAAACCCTCTGGCCCAGACATGATAGAACCCTATTTTTTGAAAATGGCTGCTGATTTCATTGCAGAACCTCTTACAGTTCTTTTTAACCTTTCAATCAAAAACAAATACCATCAGTTTGGAAGTCTGCTTTTGTGACTCCTTTACTAAAAGGTGGTGACCCAGCTCTATTAACAAATTACAGACCAATATCTAATCTGTGTGTCCTGGCAAAAATTCTAGAGACCCTAGTAAGTGAACAATTGAAAGACTTTTTATATTCAAATGACCTTCTCTCAAGTCTGTAATCAGGTTTCAGAAAAAAGCACAGCACCATCACTGCAGCCACAAAGGTGATAAATGACATACTTGTTGCTCTGGATAAAAAGCAGTAATGTGCCTCACTTTTTATTGATCTGTCAAAAGCCTTTGACACTGTAGACCATGCTGTTTTAAAACAAAAGCTTCCTTGTTTGGGATTGTCTGAACATGCGATCTCATGGTTCAACTCAATGTGTTAAATGTGATTGGTTGACCTCTGAATTTTTGAGTATCCACAAGGGAGTACCACAGGGTTCGGTTTTGGGACCCCTCTTGTTCATTATGTATATTAATGACATAGGACAAAATGTGTCAGATGCTAATATGCACTTTTACGCTAATGACACAAGCAGTTACTGTTTTGGAATATCCCCCACTAAAGCTGTTGAATTCTTACAGAAAGCTTTTATTGAGGTCCAACAAACACTTATGCAATTAAAATTGGTTCTCAATGCTGACAAAACTAAACTAATGTTGTTTTCAAACTCTAAAAAAGACCTCTAAGTATGCCCTCAGTGACCACTCTGGAGGGAAATATCATAGAGGTGGTCCACACATACAAATACCTTGGTGTTTGGCTCGATGACTCCCTCTCCTTCAAGCCCCATATAGATAATCTTGTGAAGAAACTCAAACTCAGACTGGGTTTCTTTTTTCGAAATAAACTGTGTTTTTCTTTTGAGGCAAAAAAACGACTAGTTACTGCAACATTTCTGTCTATTCTGGATTATGGAGACCTTTTGTATATGAATGCCTCAGCACAGTGTCTTGGTAAGATTGATGTGGTTTATCATGCCTTGCTGAGGTTTATTACTAACTGTAGACCACTGACCCATCATTGTGAACTGTATTCTTGAGTGGGATGGCCTTCTTTGTCCACCAGGAGGTTGGCACATTGGTACACTTTCATTTACAAGGCCATGCTTGGATTACTACCCAACTACATCTTAATCTCACGGAGAAGTGTAATTTCTCACAGTCTGCGTGCAAACGATCAGTTGTTACTCTGTGTTCCGTTTGCTCGCACTGAACTGGGTAAAAGGGCTTTTGTTCACTCTGCTCCTTCTGCATGGAACAGGCTGCAGGAAAATTGGAAACTAACCGAGCTCATCTCCTTGAATACATTTAAAACCAGACTGAGAACCCTTGAGACAGATTCCCTGTGTTGTAACTGCCTTCTGTAATTCTGTACATAACATGTCNATATATGTTGTAACTGTAACTTTTGCTGCCTCTTGGCCAGGACTCCCTTGAAAATGAGGTTTTTAATCTCAATGGGACCTTCCTGGTTAAATAAAGAATAAATAAATAAAATGTCCAGTCTCAGGTACACAGCAGCCGTCAGGATGAGTCTCCAGAGTCTGCTCCCCCTTTCCACTACAATTTTGGAGAGTTCCCCATATCACTGCAGTGGAAGGAGTGTGTGATCAGCGGACTAAACGGTATCCCTGAGGTCTTTGCAAGACATGATCTGGACTTTGGGTGGACAGACAAGGTAAAATTTCACATTAAACTGTCTGATTCAACCCCATTCAAGCAGAGACCCTGGCCAATACATCCCCAAGACATCGACGCAGTCCGACAACATCTACCGGAGCTGCTGAAGTCTGGTGTCATAAGACAGTCCGTCTCCTTTCGCATCTCCAATAGTTGTGGTAAGGAAAAAGAATGAAAAAATCTGACTGTGCATTGATTACAGAAGGCTGAATCTGCAGACCATCAAAGATGCTTATCCCCTGTCAAAGCTGAAGGACACCTTCTCCACTCTATCTGGGTCCAAATGGTTCTCTGTCCTGGACCTAAAGTCAGGATACTACCAGATAGAAATGGAGGAAGCTGACAAGGCCAAAACTGCATTTGTGTGTCCCCTGGGATTCTATGAATTCAACAGGATGCCACAAGGGGTGACAAACACACCATGTACCTTTCAACGTTTGATGGAAAGGTGTATGGGTGAGATGCACTTGAAAGAAGCTGTGGTCTTCATCGACGACCTCATAGTCTTTGCTCCGACCTTAGAAGAACATGAGCAGAGATTAATGAAGGTTTTGAACAATTTGAGAGACTTTGGATTGAAGCTGTCTGTGGATAAATGTGTTCTTTCAACTGTCTGTCAGGTACCTAGAACATATAGTGTCTCAGAAGGGTATCAAGACAGACCCAGAGAAGATAAGTACTCTCACCTCATGGCTAATTCCACAGAACCTGAAGGAACTAAAATGTTTCCTTGGCTTTGCAGGCTACTACCAAAGGTTCGTCCCCGGGTTCGCATCAATCGCCCAAACACTGAATGACCTCAGCTCTGGCTACCCCCCACTCCAGAAACGGCAGAAGCCAAAGATCAAATCTGGAGGCTATCTCAACCCCAAGAAACCGTTTGGAGGGAAGTGGTCAGAGGACTGTGAGAGAGCTTTCAAAACGTAAACCTGCTTACTTCTGCTCCTGTTCTAGCCTTTGCTGACCCGAAGAAACCACACACTCTGCCCGCTGACGCTAGCTCTACTGGGCTTGGGACTGTGCTGTACCAGGAGCAGGAGGGGGCAGAAAGAGCTGTTGCCTACGCCAGCCGAGGTCTGCCGAGAAGTGTGTAAAAGTATCCTGCACACAAACTGGAATTTCTGGCTCTTAAATGGGCTATTACTGAAAAGTTTGTTGACTAC
This sequence comes from Aphyosemion australe, assembly GCA_006937985.1. NCBI lineage: Eukaryota > Metazoa > Chordata > Actinopteri > Cyprinodontiformes > Nothobranchiidae > Aphyosemion > Aphyosemion australe. The sequence goes on along the minus strand of SSNS01000511.1, from coordinate 21,955 downwards.
CTGTTTGGGGCCAAGTTTACTGTCATTACGGACAGTAACCCTCTGACATACCTCCTGACGACTGCTAAGCTGGATGCAAGTGGATACCGGTGGTTATCTGCTTTGTCGGCCTTTGACTTTAAGATTGTTTACAGAGCCAGCAAGCAGAATAAAGATGTGGATGGCCTCTCTCGCAGGCCACACGGCGAACTCATGAACGACCATGCATCCAAGAAGGAGCAGGATAGGATTGCCAGGTTCACCCAAAAATACTTGGATCCAGCTTTTGTCATCCAAGATGTGCCAGTGATCAAGGCCATTTTGGAGCGACAATTGCTGTATGATCCCCAGTTTCAGGATCCTAGCTATGCCCTGTTATTGTCTCTGTCAGTCGGTGCTGGAAGCATCTCTGATATTTAAAGGATGACGAGCAATTTACATCTGCTGTAGTCCCTCAGCTCTCAGCCATGAAGATTGCCAGTAAGCAGCGAGCAGACCCCACCATCCAGCATGTCATCACACTGCTAGATGGTGGAGGTCCAGCAGCACCCGGACTGAGAGCACCTCCCTGACTTGCCCCTTCTATTGAGAGAAGTAAAACGATTGGAACTCTGCAACAACCTTCTAACTCGGAGAAGGAAAGTCAAAGGTGAGCACACATTTCAACTGGTGCTACCTGAGGAGTGTCGGGCGGATGTCCGGCATCAGCTCCATGCCGGCATGGGTCACCTAGGCGTGGACCGGACGCTACACCTCGTCAGATCCAGATTCTTCTGGCCCAGGATGGCCTCTGACGTGAACAACAAGGCCAGAACTTGTGAGAGGGGTGTGAGGCGGAAATCTCTACCAGATCACGCTGCCCCCCTGGTCAACATCCAGACCTCCAGGCCATTGGAACTGCTGTGCATGGACTTCTTGTCAGTGGAACCAGATGGGCGCACAAAGGACATCCTCATCATAACCGATCACTTCACAAGGTATGCCATTGCTGTGCCTACACTCAACCAAAAAGCCACTACTGTAGCTAAGTGCCTATGGGACAGTTTTCTAATGCACTATGGGTTCCCTGAAAAACTGCACAGTGATCAAGGCACAGATTTTGAGTCTAAAATCATCAAAGATCTTTGCAGTCTAGCTGGAATCCACAAAACGAGGACAACTTCATATCACCCCAGAGGGAACCCTGTCGAGCGGTTCAACCGGACCCTGCTCAATATGCTTGGAACCAGGACGGAACAAGAAAAACGACACTGGAAGGACCACGTGAAGCAGTTGGTGCATGCCTACAACTGTAACCGGAATGACGCCACGGGGTTCGCGCCATATGAACTCATGTTTGGTCGGCAACCTTGACTCCCTGTGGACTTGGCTTTTGGACTGCCGCTGGGTGAAGCCAAGTCTGAATCCCACTCACGGTATGTCCAGGAGCTTAAGTCTTACCTGGAGGAAGGGTACCGACTGGCACGCGCAAATGCTGAGAAATTGATGGATCATAATAAAGCTTGTTTTGATCAACGTGTGACACCTTCAGACCTGAGTCGTGGAGACAGGGTCCTGGTCCGGAACGTGAGACTATGGGGGAAACATAAGCTGGCAGACAAATGGGAACCCACTGTGTATGTGGTGGTCAGCAGGGTAAATGATCTACCAATGTATACTGTAAGACCCGAAGGGAAGAACCGCCCATTACGTACTTTGCACCGTGACCTTCTTCTTCCTTGTGGTTTTCTGCCAACAGCATCAGCGTGCCCACCTGAGACGAAAATCCCTGCCAGACCTCACCTGATCATAACCACTAATACCTCCGAGGAACCAGACAACCTGGACGGTCATGGTATATTTATCCCCATCTTGATCCCTCCTGAACCTATTCATGTCACGACCACTCTTGATCTGCCTACAGCACCCCGGTCTGCCACGTCAGCATCTTCACCCTCAGCTGCGTCCTTTGACCTACTGGATCCAAGGGAGGAGGACACATGTGAAGTGAAGGAGGTACCGGTGTTCTCTGGAGCAGTAGATGACGGTGGAACAGATGCTGCGGAAGAGTCTAAATGGACAGAGGTCTTGTACCCAAAGGAGGAGGAACGCCCTCAGACCGGGCCCGCAAAATCCCCTACATCTGACGCACTACCGAGTACACCTCCGGGGAGGCATTCGGCCTGTACCAGACGACTGCCAGACCGGTTGCAATACCTCGCTCCTGGGAAACCTCTTCTGCACAGCATTCATAGTCTGCTCCATGGCTGTTCCATATTTAGTCATGCCCTGCGAGACCCAGTATCACTTTCCATAACTCCGTATCCAGGGACGGATACAGGAGTTAGGGGGCGAGAATGTAGGCCGGGTGACTCACATCCAATGGTGTAGCTTCATCTGGATGTTACCACTGGTGAGCTTCTGTTGCTACTCAACTTAATAGGTGTCAGCTACCTCTAATGAGCACCTGCTGCACCTCACCTCAGCTCTACCAGCTCAGACCTGAAATGCACTGAAAGAGTCTGGTAAGGCTGCTGCTACATCTGAACTGCTGTGAATCAGCTGTCCTTTCCTTGTTCCTGAACAACTTGTGAAGCAGGAAGGCAGACTGTCAACTGGGTAAGCCATGCGACTCTACTTTATGCCATGTCAGCACATGCTTGCCTGTGTTGATCAGTCCTCATGCCACCGCAGACTCTGCCCTGGCTGTCCTCACCTCAGCTCTGGCCACCCTTCATTGTTTGTATGTGTGTAACCCTCATTTCTTGGTGAGTCCCTTTTGTTTTGTTTTTCCTCACTGGTGAGCTGCTCTGCAGCTCAATCACTGAGCAGGAAACAGTAAGCCACTCAGTGAGCATGGTCTGAATGCTTTCAGTACCCTGCAAACCTCTAGAGGAAACATAGATGGGAACACAGCGGCGAAAATGTTTTCTCACTGTTAGTGTTCTGTTTTTACCTAGTCAACCATTCACCTTATGTACCTTGTGTGAATAGTTCTTCAATACTTGCTTTCGTCACGTTCGTTTTGCAGAAAAAACATTTTTCCCACAAAAATGTCTCTAAAAGCCTAAATAATTCAAGCAGCTGAAATGGTAGAACATTCCTGACCTGAATAATGTTCCAATCCATCCCTGACACTCAGCCACCAAACTTTATAACCATTCAGCTAGCGGTTAGCAGTGAGCACTATGGTTTTACTCACCACTCTGGCTCTCTATCAGATAGTTTTAAATTGAAATGGCACCGGTAATCTATCTGAAAACCCACTCTGGTATTGGTGGTGGTTTAACAAGCAGTCTGTGAAATCACGGTCATATTTTGACTTGGTTTTTACTGAAGAAAAAGGTCCAACCATTTCTGCTGATTAAACTTTTCTTCAGAAAGACTGGACAGGGATCCTGTACCTTGAGTTCTAGGCTTCATTTAAAGTTACTCCCTGTAAGAATCTTACTCCACCCACATTTCCTGTCTGGAAAATGCACCACAAGGAGGCATTGCCTGGCGGACCAGAAGAGGGGGTCTTCGAGAGTGAGTGACACAGACTGCTAGGCTACCTGGATGGGCAGGAGCAAGCCGTCGTGGTAATGCAACAACCCCATCCAGCCGTCTGCAAAAGCTTATCAGTTTACCATAGCTGCAGGGAAGAAGCAGCTGTATGGAATAAATACAGTGTTACTAGAATATGACTTTTTAGACATTGAATTAATGACAATGAATTTTTATTTTGTGAAATTATGTACTTGAAATTTTTTAACTTAAAGGAGCTATGTGGGATATTCATCGAAATCATGGTAAAAATTGCGACTCTTTAGCGCCATGCATTTCAGAGTAAGTATTGCAGCTAGGGTGGCCCACTCAAAAAGGCAACAACTCCAGCGTTCACTCCAGCCATCTGGTTTGTTTTTTTATACGAGCATGAGATTGATTTATTTCCAGTCTCTGTAGCCTAACCCACACAAAGCATATAACTACTCAAGCAGGTAAAAAACATTTTTTAATGAGTGTTCAGTCATAATGCATAATGCCAAGCGTAGCCCCCCCTCCCCCGACGAGGCGATGCACGCGCCCCCCCCCCGCGACGAGGCGGCGCGATCCGCCACCCCCCTCAGTCTACAAGCATCACGGCTTTAAACATTTCTATGGGAAACACTGCTGTTAGCTGTTATATCAACCTACCAGTCCTGAAGGAAGCTAGCATAGCTGCCACCGATTCACACACGGAGGAGGGGTGGCATCAGCTGTGGCGTCCGGTGTCATGTGGATCAGAGCAGCGGAGTAAACAAGAGTCTGCCGGTTAGCCATCAGCTGATCGTAGCACACGGTGTGCGCCGCAGTGAAGATCGAGATGGAGCTAACATCAACCACTGGCTGTTTAGCGATCGGATAGCCGATGAGGTTTGGCTGGAGCCGGGGACACGCTGTGGAAATAAAGTACCGGTAACTAATGCTAATGTGGCTACCGGCTAGCGGACCACCGCTGAAGCGTGTTGGGAGAGACACGGCAGGCTGCGGTAAGAGAGGAGGCTTTAATAGAAGGAACTTTCTTGAAGAAGGACTTTGGAACTGATACTTTGGGACCGGATTGGGAGCTTTATTATAAAGAAAAGAAATGATCAGCTGAGGTGAGTCATAAACCACACTTGGATGCTGGTGTCTAGCTGTTGCGGGCGGGGTTCTCATCATATGCGGCTGCTGAGTGTTGGAAATCAATAAGACCTGACATATTTGATGTGTCTTTTGATTTCATTGTTTGTTATTCAAACTAACAAAGTTACAGCAACGTGTAGCAGCTAGTCTCGTCTCTTATTAGTTGCATTGTCAGACGCAATGCGTCCACGGCGCACTGCTGCCCTCTGCTGTTTCTTTCAGGTTACAGTCATAGTGCAAACGCGTAACTCAGAGCTTGTATGTATTAAAAATGTAAAATTTGAAGCTGAGAGGAATATTTAGAATTGATGTTGGTGAGAAATATTAATGAAAAAGGACAAGTTTGTGCACTGGATGCACAGAATTTGGTAGAAAACAGGTAAAAATATTACACACTGGGGCTTTAAAATACACCAGCAAAAATTCAACATCAGAATTTCAACAGCAAATGAAATGAAGCGAAACCAAAAGTGAAACTTATCTCCTCGCTGTGCGTTCGTCTTTTTAACACCTTAATCTAACTGCTGAACTGTCTCATCAGACTTCCTTAGTGTCTACAGTAGCGGTTCATCATCAAATAAAAAAAAAATCAGCTGTGTTCACGATCTAAAACATGCAGGAAACATGCTGGAAGCACAGAAGGCACACATGCACGCATGACCCAAAGGGCGGAACACGCCCCCACATAAAACCCATAGGTAGTTGTGATGGTATCTCGCGTCAAACTCCTCCTATGCACCACCCACAGGGCAATAAATAAAAACAAAGGCAACCGTCATCTACACAAAACAGGCTAAAAGGGTAACTCACGTTACAGAGCATCTGCAACTTTGTTATCAGCACCAGGTATATGTACAATCTCTAGGTTGTACTCTTGAAGCAGCAGAGCCCAGCGCATCAACTGCTGGTTGTGATTGTACATCTGAGCCAGAAAGACTAATGGGTTATGGTCTGTAATGACTGTCAATTTCTGACAGCTGGAGCCAACATACACCTCAAAATGTTGGACGGAAAGTAAAAGAGCAAGAGTCTCCTTTTCAATGGTGGAATAGTTCAATTGGTGGGGTTTGAACTTAGCTGAGAAGTAAGACACAGGGTGATCAATGCCCATGTATTCATCTTGGAGCAGCACCGTGCATCAACCTCCAACTTGAAAGGCAGGGAGAAATTTGGTGTGGCCAGCACTGGAGTACTGCACAGAAGAGATTTGACAGCCATAAAATCATGATTACATTCCACAGACCACACAAAAGGAATAGCTGTAAAGGGGGCTACCAGTACTGAGAAATTTCTGCAAAACACCTGTAGTAGCCCACCATACCAAGAAAACAGTGCAGTTTGCGTCGGGTCGTCGGGACAGGGTAGTTAAGGATGGCAGTCACCTTTGCATCCACTGGACAAACCTTCCCTTGTCCAACCTGCTTTCCCAAGTAGGTTACAGTTGCCTTAACGAACTCGCACTTAACAAGGTTAACAGTCAATCTGGCATCAGCTAGGCATTCAAATCCCGGACGAGCCCCCAATTGTTACAACCCAGGCTAGACTTTGGTAGCAACAACAAACTAAGGAAAGAAAAACAACCGAGCCCCAACGTCTAAACAAAAAGTATTCCGCTTTTATTTAACAGAGCCCAGCAAAAACTACAGACTTCTGTCTGTGAGAGGAGAGAGAGAGCCAGCGTGCTTCTTTGGATCTTTTCACACCTCCAGCAAATCAGCTCCAGACGCAGCTGGCCTCATCAGCTGAGTCCCAGCAGCTGCCATCAATCAGCTGATCCCAGGCATGACTCCTGGTGAAACACACACACAAACAAAGCGGACACACACACACACACACACACAACCCAAAGGCCGTAACACAACAAAACAAGAAATCTATAAAAAAAAATCTAGATAAAATGACTAAAAATGAGGATTTTTGACTTTCTTAGAAATAATTTTTTGAACTGGACCCAGAGAGACTGGAAAAACCCTTACTGATCTGATGAGTCTGGATCTCAGCATTTGGGTCAGAATTCGGTGTCACCGAAATAAAAGCATGGATCCATCCTGCCTCACATCAACGCTTCAAGCTGCTGGTGGTGTCGAGGTGGTGGTGGGTGTTCATGTCCCACTCTGAACCCCTCAGCACCACCTGAACCTGGTGTTAACACTTTTGGTTTGAAGGAATTCTCTGAGCACATTAAGGTGGAAAATTCAAGTTAAAATCTACTTTCTGTTCAAGTTTTACTCATCTTCAGAAATTTAAATCTTGCTCCTTCCTCGTGTATCATGTGGGATTTGACCACAATTGCTGACACATCCAAAGATTGTCATGATAAATATTAGATGCTACTCAGTTCAGATTGTGTCATAACTATAATTCTAAGAAATGCAAGGAGAAGAAATCATAAAAAATTAAACAAAAAGTAGAATCCTAACCGAGTAATGGAAGTGAAGGCTGCGTCTCTCAGTGAAAACTACTCTTCTATCTAATTTTTTTATGTTTCTGAAAAAAAGCATTTTTTAGTTGTGGTTTTAGAAGGAAGTGTATTTAAAGTTTACATCTTAAACTAACCTACATTCTGTAATATGTGGAAAATATTGTTTCCACTTCACAGTATATCCAGTACCTCTCAGAAAAAAGGAACAGATGAGGTGTGTCAGATCACTTAGGAAGGCGAGAAACAGACACCTTTATTTTGTCACATTTAAAAGCATTACCTGAGGCATGATTCAGTGGTGAGAGAAAAAGCAGCACCTTGGAGGCCCATGAACTCAAAAATACCTTAGACATGCTCAAAGTAGGCACAGCTGTCTTTTGACTTTCAAGTTGGTGTTCAGCTACAAAAATCTTGTAAAAAAGGCGTTTTATTGTGTGAGCACTACATCCTCCCAAAAGACTATTGGGAAGATTTTGTTAAATTTATTATGCTGCAAATGCCAATTTCCTAAAATGGAATTAAGAGTTAGCACTTTTCAAAATAGTGCTCACTTTAAAATATCACAGCTATTAAATGTGTAACTCTTTCTTTTACTACTGTGCATTATTATTAAGGGGCCTGCCCAACAATTGCTCTCCAATGGAGGATTTGTTGTCTTTATTTTTATACGTTATACAGCCAAAACCGCAGCGTGCACCCACACAAATCTTACATCAAAATGACCGGGTGAGTTGGGGGGAGTGTGCTATTACTTTTCTTAATGTTTTGGGTAACAATGGCAATTTTATTAGCAAAAATAACTGCATGGTTTCACCCATCAGTTTGGACAAAATCATCTTCGCCTGGTACTAGCTTGACAAGACATACTCTTTGGTAATGACGTCATCACGTTGTGGCTACCGTTGTGGTCACCTGATCACGTTTTTGTGCGTCTCTTCAGCTTGAGAACCGCCATTAAATCACAACAGAGTGACTCGGTGGAGCTTTGGATGTGGGGAAATCGGACTTCAAACCATAACAGCGTGACTCGGTGGAGTTGTGGATGTGGGGAAATCCGACATTGGTGTGTTGGTTTTTGCTTGGGCACGTTTTGGGCTTCTGATAATAAGTGGCACTGTCACGGACATTAATAAAGCCAAAGTGGAAGGCACTCCCTACAGATTCAGCAGCTGTTTACAGGTAGGTCAACATATGCAGCTCCCCGGCTCTCTTTGTCAGGGTTTATTTTATACATTCTGTTTGGTTAGCATAGTTGCTAACGTAGTGTTTGTTGTTTTGTAGGTTTTGTTTGGTTATCAGCGGTTTGTGAAGCTAGTTAGCTCTGCAGTTCGTCACTGCGCACCGCAAAACTCCATTGGCTGGAGTTAGCATGGCGACTGGCACGTCTGTGTAGCATCAGTTCTGCGAACTCTGTTTGTTATTACAAGCTATTTTGGTGCTTATGTCGCTCTTGTTAAATTGTTAGCTCAAAATCGCAGCACGAACGCCCAAATATCCGTGCTAAAACAAGCTCTAATTAGCTGACTTTGGAGCTTAGCTACAATTAGCTTTGCGCGTACATTGTGCATTACGGTAATAAATCATTGGAGCGTTCTTTCAGGGCAGCAGTAGCTCAGGAGGTAGAGCGGGTTGTCCAGTAATCGGAAGGTTGCAGGTTCGATCCCGGCTCCGGCCAGAGAATGCTGCTGTGTGTCCTTGGGCAAGACACTTAACCCGCCTTGCCTGCTGGTGGTGGTCGGAGGGACTGGTGGCGCCAGTGCTCGGCAGCCTCGCCTCTGTCAGTGCGCCCCAGGGCAGCTGTAGCTACGTTGTAGCTCATCCCCACCAGTGTGTGAGTGTGTGTGTGAATGGGTGGATGACTGATTGTGTTGTGAAGCGCCTTGGGGGGGTTGTAGAACCCTAAGAAGGCGCTATACAAATACAGGCCATTTACCATTTTACCATTTACCATTTTCAGGTGAAAACAAGGAAGCGACGTGGAAGTGTGAGGCTGCAAGCATCTACAGTAAATTTATAACCAATTTGTTCTGGATATCATTTGGAAAAGTAGTAGGTAAGTGTTAAATAAACGTTTTTGATGTTTAAGCCTCACACTTCCACGTTATTTCCTTGTTTTCGCCTATAAAAATAGAGCTCCTTATTACCATAATGCACCATGTGTATGCGAAGCAAACTGGAGCGGCGGTCAGCAGCTGAAAAGGTGGAAGTAGACAGAGTAAGTGTTGTTTAAGTTTTAAATCACGTTTAATGACAACTAACGTCCAGTGATAGCAATGTGCTTGTACAAATACTGTCTATATTTAGCCGTGTTTAGTTAAAATTGCACAGCTAAGTGAGAGATAAACAGATCACACTTCCCACTTGAAAATGTCCAAATGAAACGTTAGATAACAAATAATGTATCTCGCTAGTGAGCAGAAAAATAACTGTCATGGTGATTCTGGGTTTTTAAATAATCATTTGAGCACCACGAAGTACCATTGGTTACCTCCGGTTTGAATCAGCTGTTCACCAGTACATAACGTGATTTTGTACACAGCTGTGCTCATTTGAGGGACATGCACTAACGTTTGTGTCAGAGTTTAGATTTTTAGGAGACACTCAAATATCTCTCCTCCTGATTTAGTGTAGACTCCAGGTATTATTTAGAGAATTATGGGCTATTTATCAGGGCTTACATCTGCATGAGAGGTTACTGACTCCTAAAATCTGAGAGGTTCTGACCCAAATCAAATGTTTGTGAGCTTGTATGCAGTACCGCGGGAAGTAGGGGTGCTGGAGGGGCTGCAGCACCCCCTGCTGGTGACCTCAAATATTTATTTACCACTATGGCAAAAAAGCGGATTTTAGACTTTTTTGGGAAGCCTCGAGAAAACAAAAGGAGATGCAGCAACAGTGAGTTCTGGGGAATATTGTCATGTATCCGGTCCAAGATAGTGCATTGACAGTTTATTTTGTGCTTTTTCTTGTATTTCAGAGACTTTTTAACACGAACAAACTTGTCCCTCATTCTCCTCGCTCCAATATCTAAAGTTTTGCCGTCTGTCTCAGTGTTTTCTCCGCTCAGTGACAGCGCCTCAGCCCTTTTGACCCCTGCTGTCAGATCACGCAGCAGCATCCTCTGTCCCTCAGCAACAAATCGCTACTGAACCCATTCTTAGTTTAATTATTTTAGTATAACTCCGGTTTTATTTGGTCTGTTAACAAAAATAAAAACTGGTGTGTAGTTTATAATCCGCATTTTAAACATACCGTAAATTGAAACCAAAGACTGTATATATAAGATTTGAAACGGAAACTCAGAGAGGCGGAGTCTTGCTGCTGCGGCGTCTCAAAGGTGTGTTTTCATTGGTCAACTGCAGACAGAGTTGTAGGTTTTCGAGCAGTGCTGAAGAGTTGGAGTGTGTCTTCTTTCTAATAATGAGACTCGTATCGATGCATATACTACACGTAGGCTATGATTCACCTGGACATAACGAGTTGAGCGCAGCTGAGCTTTTTTTTTTCAGCACCCCCTGCTGAAGATATGTTCCCGCGGCTATGCTTGTATGTGTTAAGCAACATTTTTATGTGTCCAAATTCACCACAGATTGCTGATAAGTAATTTTAGAATGCATTTTAATTTCTTATCGTTCCACAGGTAAAATGTAACGAACATAAAACAAAATGTTTTCACAATTTCAACTAACCTTTGACTCTGTTTTTTCCACAAAAAAAGATATCCACAAAACTGATTCACAAAGTTGTGATGGCTAATTTAACACACTATTCTCAGCAGCACAGGTTGACCATCTGTCTACAACAACATGATACTGTCTGCAAAATGAGGTGAAATAGTGAGAAATGTCACCTTAATTACTTTTCCAGATTAATTTGTCTTTAATAGGGAGTCATTATTTAGTAGGAACATTTTTAATTACTGTTTTTTTTAACCTCCTGAGACCCTGCGTACTCATATGAGGACATTACATTTTTGCCTTTCTGCACAATAATAATTCCTTTTTTAAAACTTTGACCTATTGGCCTCATTTGGGGCCACTGGCCGCACCATCTAGTGGTCAAAGAACAACACTACACCCATTTACCTGAAAATAAAATGGAGGGAGTGTCAGCCAAAACCTTCTATGGCCACTCCCGACACAAAAAAGAGCCAGGTAAGAGTTCAATTCAGTTTTCATCAATGAATCTGTAGTATTTATGCAAAGTAAAGTATATTGCTTCATATGAATTGCAAATGTGTGAAATTTTGAAAAGATTAGCCAAATAAAACATTCCTAAACATGAAGTACTTGTTTGAGGACATCGGGATTATGTTAGGTTCTCAATTGTGCCATGTGGTAAGATAAACTTGCAAACTTTTGCAAAACTTTACAGGTGAAAATAAATATTGTCATTTAAAATTTTTTACAACTATGTGTTCAGATAAGCTTGAAAATGTTTTGAGCATAAAAAAAACAATTATTTCTTGCAATTGAGACCTTTATTCAGCTTTAGAAATAATTAGCTAGCTAGCTAGCAAGCAAGTCCGAGTCATATGTATGCAATCTGTTTTTTATAAATTTTTACTGCAGTTTGGAGATTATTTTATTATTTTATTGTTACAGGAAAACTTTCATTGTCAAAAGCAGAACAACTGCTCAATGCGATTGCAGAAAACTCTGATGTTGAAGGTTTATCAGATGGTGAAGACAATTATCTGGCTTTGGATGGAAATGTTTTTTTGATGATATGACTGTGGAGCATCATCCTGATGATTCAGAAGAACATTCACCAGAGGATGATTCAGATGAAGATTATAGACCATCTGAAGGAGATTCTGACAGCAATGATGAAAATGAGCCACTCCATCCACATGTGCACAAGCATGGGTGTCAACGACAGCGCGTTGAGAATGAATGTGAGCCAGAGGACAATTTTGTTATATTTTCACCTTGACTCTTCAACTGTTTTAAAATTACAAGTGCATTACTAAAAAAAGTTTATGTATTTTTTTGCATCAGCTCTGAACAAGGATGAACCAGGACATAGAGAGCCCAGAGGAGACCCGAGCAACGATGGACGTGGACAGCGCTGGAAATCTGCTCCATTTACTCCAAACATTGTTCAGTTTCAGGGTGAAGAGGATGACCTGATAAATGAACGAGCAAATTGGCAGCCAATAGATTATGTGGAGCAGTATATGGACTCACAGTTGATGAAACTCCTTGCTGACTGCACAAATAGCATGTCATAAGCTAAAAATGGCAAGTTGCTCAATACTACAGTGGAAGAAATGTACCACTGTTTTGGGGCAGCAATCTTGATGTCCTGTGTGCATTATCCCCACACAAGAATGTTCTGGTCCAATGCTTTTCAGATCCCTGCCATTAGTGACAGAATGTCATGTGATCGGTTTTTCAAACTAAGGAGCAATCTGAAAGCAGTAATTGATGATGACATTCCAGAAAACCAGAAGAAAGCGGAAAGATTCTGGAAGGTGAGACCTTTTATGGATCGTGTACTCGAAGGATGTCGCCTTCAGGTTCAACCAGAATGTGTCTCAATAGATGAGCAGATGATCCCGTTTACTGGAGCCTGTCCATTCCGACAGTATGTGCCGCTAAAGCCCAATCCAGTGGGGATGAAGAACTTTGTTCTGGCATCACCAGGTGGAATTGTACTGGACTTTGAAGTCTATCAAGGTGCAAAAACATTGAGTTTACAGGTTGAGGACTCAGAAGAACTGGGTTTAGGTGCACTGGTAATCAAACGTCTGTGTGGAACAC
>SSNS01000510.1:391892-405837 GCA_006937985.1 Aphyosemion australe | reverse complement strand
CTGCAATGTAACATGTGTTAGTGTATATGGCTAATGCTTCAATTTCATCAATGTTAACCACAGTATGAAATAAGGTGTGTGTACCCTGGAGTCCGTGGTGAAGTGATGACTCTCACTGCACAAGCGGAAGCTGGAAGTTGGAGTCCAGCTTTGTGTCCTTAGCCAAAGGTCGAGTCTCTCTGGATCACCTAGAGGAAAACTTCACACAAAAAATATATAATAGAATAAATAATAATTATACTTGATGAACACATAGGTTTTAAGCACTACGTGTTTCTGCTAGTAAAATTATAGCTGTTGATATATTTAGTTTCAATTGGGACTAGTAAGAATATGATGTGGACTAGGATTAATTATATTGTTGCTATGTAAAATAGTTATTACTAGCAGGTGTGGCTGTTGATTAAATGATAAAACGTTTGCCAAGTGGACTCGGGTCTGCTCACTAATAGATGCCATGAACGACGAGGCGCTTTATTAAATTACTGGTATTTACATATTTAGTGACAAACCTGAACACACGTGTTATAGTTAGCTCTGCTGCTGTTTACTTTGCCCAGATGCAGCCAAAACTTTGATTTTTTTCCGGTATTTTATTAGTTCACAAACTCTGAGGTGTTTTGTAAACAAAGTTTGTGAATGATGCAGCTGAGGCCTGACGTGACCTGCAGCAGCGGGAGGAACGGGGCTTTGCGGCTCATAACAGACTTTTTAGCACCGAAAAATATATTTCTTACCCTTTTCTTCGGTACCCTGCTCTACTCCAGTCTTGATTTCATAACTAATTATTATCACAGAAGGACCCGCTGGATCCCAGACCCAAAGCAGAGCTCTCACGCGACTAGTATAAAGTAGGTCTGCTCCATAGCGACGCCAGACGACACCGCCGGTCCAGCAGCTGGTCTCTGTATCAGGAGGAGCTGACCCTCTCAGAGCAGCCGTGTTTATTAAATATGCTGGTGAAGGTTCTCAGTCATCCAGGTCATGGTAATCCAAGGGGTTCAAATGAAGGCAACTGGACTTCTTTGGTTTCTTGAAGACGTTTCGCTTCTCATCCGAGGAGCTTTGTCAATTCTGACTGGAATATGGGAGGGTCGATCTTATAAACTGTAGCTGTCTATTGTTGCTCAACGAGCAGCATCTGCCTGTGAATGCCCCTCCTCCCTACCTCTTGATGGGTCATTAGCATCGTTAGCCTCTATTGTTTGTGAGTCGTTGTTTTGATTAGATGCAGGAGGGTGTGAACTGGACTGAAACTGTTTTGGAACTTGGTTCAAAGCTGCATTGTAGGTGCTGGAAAGGTGAAACCTGAGTCCTCCTCCTCTATTTAATGATGGTTTCTCCATTTTGACATAGATGGCTTCCTTCACTCCTCTCTCAAACCATCTATCTTCTCTGTCCAGAATGTGGACTTTGTCATCTTCAAAGGTGTGGCCCTTGTCCTTCAGGTGTAGGTGGACTGCAGAGTCTTGGCCTGAAGAGGTGGCTCTCCTGTGCTGTGCCATGCACTTGTGTAGTTGTTGTTTAGTTTCCCCTATGTAAAGCTCTGGACAGTCCTCACTGCATTGGACTGCATAAACGACGCCGCTCCGCTTCTGTTTGGGTGTCTTGTCTTTAGGATGGACCAGCCTCTGTTTGAGGGTATTGTTGGGTTTGAAGTTTACAGTTGATTTCATCACGGCAACAGAATCTGCTATAAGGAACAACAACCTAAGGGAAGCAGAAGCTGAAGAACTGAGGATCAAAGTTACAGCAGCAGTCTCTAATGCAAAGACTCCTCCTTCTAACTTGTCCCCACAAGAAAGAAAAGCCGTTTCCTCGCTCAGCAAAGACCAGAACATCACAATTCTACCAGCAGATAAGGGACGTTGTACGGTTATACTGAATACCACAGAATACTACAACAAAGTCATTGCACTTTTGAATGACAACACAACATATGAAGCTCTGAAGAGGGACCCGACAAGTGGATACAAGAAGAAAATCACGGACCATTTACAGAAGCTGCTAAAGGACAAAGTAATCGACCGCTCATTTTACTACAAACTCTATCCAGGAGAAGCCACCCCATGTATATACGGTCTTCCAAAGATTCACAAGGAAGGAACACCACTCAGACCCATCGTCAGCAGCATCAACTCGGTCACATACAACATTGCAAAACATCTCTCCACCATCTTGGCCCCCCTGGTTGGAAAAACCTCACATCACATTCAGAACTCAGTGGATTATGCCAGTAAAGTTCAAGATCTCAAACTGGCTCCAGGTGAAACCATTGTCTCGTTTGACGTCACTTCACTCTTCACTTGTATACTGTTGTGGGAAAAAATATGGTGTTTCTGTCTCTGATGTATTTAGCTCAAATCTGGTTTTCTGCAGCTCGTCTGATGTCACTCTTCTCAGGCCCTTGTGATCCTGGTTCCGGTTCTTCTTCTTTCCTCTGAGCTGGATCAGCATTTGACTTTTTCTCTTTCTTTTTCCCACTCTCCCGGTTCGTTAAGATCTTCTGATCAAATAAGAAATCACGAGCCATGAAGACCGCCTCATTGCAATCAACGTAAACTCTTTATTACATCTTCATTTTAATCCAGTGTCACTTGGGGAGATTCCAACCATCTCCCATCGTATAATGGCGAATCTCAAGTTCACAGCATGCACACAGATTTTATTCCTTCTGCAGAATCTGGTTCCGCCTGGTCCCTCCCTTCCAGATCCTAACTTTCGTATCCCTTGGTAACCGACATATTTATGATCTCTGGCTCCAGGAATGAAGCCATCTGGTCTAAACTTTCTCCTGTCTTATCTGTCCCTAGGTCAGAGTGTTCTCACCTCCCTTTGCACAGTTTTATGACACTAGAACCAGACCTTCACATGAGATTAAAACCTTCTTGCTTTAGCTCGAACTCACAGCTTGATGTAAACATGCATAAATCATGGTTAAATGCAGATCAATAAAGAGTACATGAATCATATGTGTATCAATAAACCTGGAAAGAAAAGTGATTAACATATTTGATTCCCTGGATTCTAAGTTCTAAAATTAAAGGTACAACAGGTAAAAAATATTATTTCCCGACACACCCACTCTTGGACTCTGAAAACCCAGAGTCCAATCAATCTTATCTGATGTAGCTGTCCCTCAACTTAAAGTCTGACCCTTCATTTGACCCAGAGGCACCAAGATATATCGGCTCTCCCTGCTGAAAACCTGAAAAAACATTTCATTTACCAGACCTTCGACACCGGGGAATGCAAAACAACCACACTTGATTAGAATTTAAAAACAACCATTGATAGACCTAAACATTAATTGAAAAAACCTTGTCCATTTTCCAAACATGCCCAAACGTCGCCAAAGCATTACTGATTACTGATTCCGGAGCGCTCGCGCATAGTTCTAACAGAGACTCGAGGTGTTCTAGGTCACAGGTCGCTGAGCGGCCTGGAGTGGCTCAGCTGGATCAGAACCACTTCTCTCAGCTAGGATCTTATTTATGGCCTTGCGATTTTCAAAGGCCATCCGGGATGTGACCGCTAATTCCTCCTCCACACCTGCAAATACCTCATGGGACTGCTCACACAACCTACGTACGCCCTCCTGGAATGCTTTAAAGGAGTCCCCCTTAGATGAAATCACAGCTGATGTGATGGGTAGATTATCAAACTTAGCGGCTACACGATCAGAAGGCAACAGTTCAGAACGGTGGGCATCTCTGGAAAATGGAAAAACACCAGTGATTACCCCAATTCCACTAAAGATCAAAGCAAACATAACAGACAGGAAAATCAGAACCTTCCATGTGAATAAATAGGGGCGTCGGTCCATCCCTCCTGGACAACCCAAAGGATACATTTTGAAATTGATGATTGAAACTTTACCCTTTAAAATTATGTTATTTGAAATGATGTTCTTTGTCCCAGTATTTTAACTCTTAGCTCAATTTACCAAATATCAATATCAATTACTCACCAAATTATGAATTATGTTTAACCTTATTAATGTTTCAGGGACACTCTCCACATGATCAGTGTAATCAGAAATGTCAACAGAATCATGCACAAACAAAGCAAACTGATTAAATGCAATTTTTTAGAGTCCATTGTTTAGAAAAAACCTGTTCAGGAAGGAAAAGTTAAACAGATTGAAAAAACAGCCAGCCTGGGCCTTTAAGCCTTAACCTTAATTAATATTATTTTACCTTTATCTTTAACCTTAATTTTATCCTTGTTTTTTATTTATTAGAATTTTTTTCAAAGATCCCTAATATTTATTCCAAATCAAATCATGAATTATTGAAAATCAAATATAAATCAAAGGCTGGTCATAAGTAGAGTCCAGTAGTGATGTTATTGTAGGTCTTCCGGCAAAAAGAACACGCAGGTCTTCCGACAAAATCACGAATGTCTTTCACGTTCTTCCGGTGAAAGCACGAATGTCTCTTCGCAATGTTCTTTTCTTTTCTTCTTGCTTTTTTATTTTTTATTTTTTTATTTTAGGTGACCAGAGACAGTTCAAAGCCTCTGCAAATCACCTGACTTCAGAGCAACCTGACCGGAGCTAACAGCCGCTAGCCTCCTCAAAACCAGGTTACCCCCTTTCACACACAATCTTCAAGGTGAGTTGACTGGGGGAAACGGCCGTGTTCCACCAGAAATCAACACACCTCCTTTCAACACCTCCCGATCATTGTTGCAGCTCCTTGAGACCTCGGTCTGTCTCCTGAGCTGGCGAGCGTCGACTCCTGTGGCACCGGTTGCACCACGCGTCTCCTGCCGATGACCCCTCACCGCGTAGGTGGTCCGAATGACCACTTTGCTGTGCTGCTTTCTTTTGATGACCTGTAGCCACGCCCAGTTGATGTTGTCCGACGACGTTGATTAAGATGACCCTGATGATGCTCCAGCCGGAGCAGCAGCCGTCGTGAGCACTTTGACCAAGGTTTTCAGTGCTTCGTTGTTCAGTCTTTATGTCATGAGTCCAGTCAGTCCAAGTCGTTGGTTGTTCCAACCTCAGCTCACGTCTGTCAGAGTCTTGTTGTTTGAACTCTGTACTTTGTCACGGGTCCTGGAACCAGTCTAGCAGTCAGTCCCTTGTCCATTACTGTCATACTGGGGCTTGAACCTAGAATAGTCTTCCTCTGCATGTTATAGGGAATAATTATCGCGCTAGGTTCTTTTCGCCCCCCTTCACGCCATTTTATTTTACTCCCTTACACCTCCCCCTTTTTCTGAAACAGAACCATCCGTAGTTCTGTTCCAGAAAACTCAAAAAACGAATCAGTAACTTTTGGAATTTAAAATCTCTCTCGCATCCATCCGAATAAACCACATAAATCTTCTACGAGACCTTCAAACATTCCACACCACATCCAGCCACAGACAGATAAGCTCCAACAAGTCCAGTTCACCACACAACGCCATAAAACCATCACACCTGTCAAAGTTCACTGACCCCTCCACACACGCACTCAAACATTCAAAGGCCCCTTTTAGATTATATGATTTCACTTCAAATTGTGTAAGCCACACTGTCATGTTTTAGTATTGCATCAGATAATTGAAAGTTCATCAGTGAAATTGAGTGTTTTGTTTTCTCTCTAAGTTAATTGTATTATTTGAGCACAGTTTCTCCTGCTTTAAGGATTAGCAGCTTGTATAATTTAGTCCTGTTTGTTATATGTTAGGCTCGATGTTTTGGTACAGAGCTGTTAAACAATGACTGGCACCAAGGACGTCGCACAGACCAAATGGAACTCTCACTCCAAAGTAAAAAGAAGTTTTTAGAGACATTTACCTTAAATTTTTAGACAAATAGTTTAGTTTTGGGATTTTGTTTTCAGACTCTAACATGCTTAATTTTATGAATTCCTCTGTTTGTACACCTTTAATTTAGGATTTAGTAATATGTTTCCCGTCTTTCAGGACTAATAAAATTCAAGCCTTTCTCAGATTAACCAAATGTTTTGCAATTTAACCATTAAATAGTTCACTAATCAATCAGTCCTGGTAAATTTGTAAATCTGCAGCCCCACTCTGAAAGCACTCCCAACCGAAACATCAACACCAAGTGGCCATCCCCCACCCGGACTCCGTCATGTCTCTCAACCAGCAGCAGTCAGTCAACTGACCAAGTCCCTAATCATACATGCAGTGAGCACTTTCCACCACTAGGGTCAAACCTAAGAGCCATCACATGGAGTAGATTGTATTGTCCCCTGTTTTCAAGTTGTTGATGACCCCAGCCAAAGGTCACAGTTCATTTCATGTGCCTCCTCGCTCTCAGGAGCCTGGCCTCCAGTTGTTATGTGTTTTGAGTCCATAGCAGCGACTTCTTTCACAGTTTGTTCAACTTTGTTGTTGGTTTGCGTTCAGTTCACAGTTCATGATGTGTTTCATAGGGGCGGTGGCAGACCCCCTTTCAGCCTCAGCTGAAGCAGCCTTTTGACTTTTGCAGCAAAGTTCATGTGCAGGGCTCCATGCTATGACCCCCAGGCCTTCATCCAGTAAAGCAAAGTAGCTCACTCCATGATCAATAAAATCCTCACCCTATATTTAATATCTGATTAAATAGAAATGACAGAGTCCAGAGAAAAGTCAACCAGCCAGCATCATCATCGCAGCAAGGAACACCAACACCACAGGGCCACAGGTTATGCTAAACAAGAAATTAAATCATCCAATTTAGAAACATGCAGCTAAAAATCCTTTGTTCATTCAGCAAAACTTTTATTCCTGATGTTTAGATTAAATCCATGCATAATAGGAACTCATATTATTCACTTTACTTGGCCTTATTCAGAAAACGGAAACCAAATTCAAGGATGTTTATTAGAAAGTGTACTTCAGTTGTTTACAAATTAACAGACTTTTAACTTTGCCATGAGAGATTACATATAAGTCTCAGCGCCATCACATGACCTCCAGCAATCATTGAACCACTCCGTTACTAATCTTTTATTGTTTTCATCCCAAAATATGATGGAAGCAGACACAGTTTGACGTCCTTCAGAGAAATTAACCTCTAACATTAGTCAAATAGATATTTCTAATCAAATACTGCAATTAACCTTCTGTTATAGACCAAATATGTATTTTATCAGCCTAATTTGCAAATGAATTCCTTAATACGCAGACAGTGTGACTCTAGATTATCTTCTTGAATTATCTGTTTCTGTATTGTTCAAATTAGGATTAGAATTACCGTCTACTGCATTATTTTATATCACTTAAAACTTCTAACTCTCCAAAGTCTAAGTAATTCGCAACACTCCTTTATTCTGCCATTTTATAATGTTTCTTTTAGTTTTCCAACTGATTTTGCTCCGCTCCAAATTAAGTTAAAGTATTTGTTCTGAATGTTGTTGTAATCATTAATTTCCACATTTCTTTATCTATTCATCTATTTATGTGTCATTTTAGTAGCTATTTGCCTAATTAAGTAATTATCATTATGCGTTTGTGCTGTTCACTATGCCGAAAAAATGTTATTAATTTGCCGTTCATGATTTCGCCACTTTAATTTTGTTTCTTTGTGTCTGTTTTATTTAATACCAATTTGATAGCACAAAACGTGAATTTGGGGCCAAATTAAGCTTTGTCAACTGTATCAGTTTATAAGAGCTTTAATTCGAGGCTCACACAGCCTCTGTAGAGAACAGCGTCCTTTGTTTTCGCTCTTAAAAAGTCCAGTTTTGCTTTCCATCGCTGCCGCTCAAGCAAACACACACGAACAGTCACTCCTCCAGACAGACACCACAGCAGCATTGTCCACACAGACCCTGAGCCCACACGGCTCGGAACCAGAACCTCAGCCACACCTCCAGCACACACACACATGCAGGCCTCCTCAATGTTGGTCAACGCCCACTGAGCAGCAGCACGCACACAGGTTCCAAGCACACACATGAAACGCAACAGGATCAGCACGCACACCGCATATCACACCAAGACAACAAATAACTAATCATTTACCCACGTAGCCACACACACCTCAGCACCAGGACAAAATGCTACTCTATACCGACAGTCACACCTAAACAACGAACATTCAGACTCTCAAAGCATACACTAGGACAGAGGTGGGAGTCTGCTGTCCTTTCTGTGTGGGAAACCGTTCCACTACATTTGAACTGCCCACAATTTACAGTAAGCCCCTCTTACACTGCCCAATTATGAATGTACATTTAAGCCATTTGCTTAAAACTGCCCAATCCAGAGTTAATTCGGGGGCTCTGACCTCCCCGGGAAAAATTCAAAACCCAACCTGGCCTATTGCCACAGCTGAATACCCGTTGACTCAGCTGCTGGACCGTCACGTCCTAAAGCGAAACTACCTTGTAGTTTTTTTTCTGGGTGTTCCAATTCCAGTGGGCTATTACAACCAAACTTAGCTACGTGATCCGTCGACCTCGTGGTGGGCCCGTTACCTCCTGAGCAACAACACTTCGATTCTGAATCCGTCGAATCGTCTTCGAAATGTCCGACAAAACAATGACTCGATTTTTAAAAACACACAAATTTACAGCCGAGACTACGCCAAATGTCCAACGAACAAATAATTTAATTATCCCCAATATGCAGAGTTCGACTAAACAGGTCCTGCTTACCAGTAATTGATGCGTGCACGGTTGTCCGTCTTATCTTTGCCTCAGTCTCGTCACTGCCCAATGTTCGGCGGTCATTTACAGGACTATGTCCACTGTCCAATTATAATTCGTCGCTTGAAGAGAAGATCTCACGGAGTGCCCCCTCCAAATTGTCGTGGAAAAATATGGTGTTTCTGTCTCTGATGTATTTAGCTCAAATCTGGTTTTCTGCAGCTCGTCTGATGTCACTCTTCTCAGGCCCTTGTGATCCTGGTTCCGGTTCTTCTTCTTTCCTCCGAGCTGGATCAGCATTTGACTTTTTCTCTCCTTTTCCCACTCTCCCGGTTCGTTAAGATCTTCTGATCAAATAAGAAATCACGAGCCACGAAGACCGCCTCGTTGCAATCAACGTAAACTCTTTATTACATCTTCATTTTAACCCAGTGTCACTTGGGGAGATTCCAACCATCTCCCATCGTATAATGGCGAATCTGATGTTCACAGCATGCACACAGATTTTATTCCTTCTGCAGAACCTGGTTCCGCCTGGTCCCTCCCTTCCAGATCCTAACTTTCGTATCCCTTGGTAACCGACATATTTATGATCTCTGGCTCCAGGAATGAAGCCATCTGGTCTAAACTTTCTCCTGTCTTATCTGTCCCTAGGTCAGAGTGTTCTCACCTCCCTTTGCACAGTTTTATGACACCAGGACCAGACCTTCACATGAGATTAAAACCTTCTTGCTTTAGCTCGAACTCACAGCTTGATGTAAACATGCATAAATCATGGTTAAATGCAGATCAATAAAGAGTACAAGAATCATATGTGTATCAATAAACCTGGAAAGAAAAGTGATTAACATATTTGATTCATTGGATTCTAAGTTCTAAAATTAAAGGCACAATAGGTAAAAAATATTTTTTCCAGACACCACATAACGTCCTACAGGTTCTGCAAGAAAGATGGAGATTCATGGACAATGCTTGGTCCTGACAAGAAGCCAGACAGCAGGGGAACTTTTATCTGCAGAGGTGTGACAGAAACATTCAGCCAATCATTGTTTAGTGAGATCAACATTTTGTAACTAAGTTCTCATTCTAAAAAATTCAGCTCAGCTCCCAAAGAAATAGTATTTTACAATTTGCTGTAAAGCAGCAGGCTGTCAGAATCCAAAGAGTCATGCATTCATGTAACATGTCTGTTTTAGACGACTCCAGCCTCTCCCCAGTGGTGATCGTGGTCATGATTGCTGTGCCCCTGATTGGGTGGACAGTTTCATTTGGGGCGTTGTATACATGCAACAAGAGGAGACACAACACAGGTGAATAATAGCTTTTTTACACATTTTGACAGCATGTTCTTGGCCATTGTTTACATCTATCACCACATATAACACTTGTTTTAGGGCCAGTTTATGAGGATGTGGTGATGAGGTCACGTGGTGACCCCAAACCCGAGAATGATGGCGAATATGACACCATTCAACCAGGAGCAGCAGGCAGACAGAAGAAAGATGGTGAATATGAGGAGCTGAAGAGGGAGGAATGAAAGAAAGGAAGGAATATGAAAGTCTGCAAAACAAGAATCCAGAGGGAGATAGTGGAGATTGATGAAAACCCAAAAGGGGCTTTCAACAAAAGAAAAACGTCTCTGTAGCAATTTTCTGATGGGGAAAGAAAATGACATTGATCCATAATGCTTCATGATGGTGACTTTGATCTCTTTCAAATTCTGTAGCAGGAAAAATGGTTTTGTGGAAAGACTGTTGCTTTATAAACATCTGGAAGAAATTTGTGTTACTGTAAAAGGAAAAACTACAAAGGAAAGAAGTCTGACATTGGGACTATTAGGAGAAAATATTTTGGACTTAAATCTGTTCATTTCAATTAATAAATTGAATTATTCATCAGTGTGTCGCTGTATAATTAAAGTTGAGTTGAGTGTCATTACCTTGACCCTGAAGTGTTGACTTGTCATATAAACAACTATAATGAGACTTTTTATTCTTGTTTTAGGTCAAAAGACCAACAGCTGGGATTATTTTTATAGTTATTTTATTTTGATGTTGTCAGATATAAAAGTTTAGTTGCTTCTTCTTGTGATGCATTTTATTTTAGCACTCACACCATTATTGGTGTTAGAGTGGTGACTTGTTACTATTTTTTGTAAAGCATTTTTAATTTAGGCTTTAATCTAACCTTTGGACAATGTCTCCTTGATATTTTTAACTGGAGAATGATGACATTCAAAAGTGAAGTGATTCACTTATTTGTTGCTTGTCTGCCGACATAAAGATGCATCTCTTTTGTTTTGATTCATGTCTGTCACCATCTCTATGTGTACACCACATTCTAACAGACAGTTTGAAGCTTTTCCATATTTAAAAAAGTAAAACCACAAGAGTTTAGAAATTCATCACAAGTTCTTCTTCAAGGTACGTCCAATAGTTCCTTCAACTCAAGTCTCTTCTGCAGCCTGGCGTCTCTCTCCCAACACGCTCCAGCGCTTAGCCAGTAGCTAAGTCAGCATTTTTGTGTTTACTTTATCTCCCCAAACTGTCCCCGGCTCCAGCCAACCCTCCTTCGCTAGCTGAGGCCAACAAAAAGCTAATGATTATTTCCACTGCTGCTCACGCCACCATGTTCTGCAAACTGCAATTAGCTGGTGGATAAGCAGCAGCTAGTGATGTCCGTGAGGATGTGGGTGAGGATGAGTCTCTCCTGGTAGCTCTGTGCTACTGATAGGCACGTCATACAGATCTGAGCAAGATGGCGCCGGGGTTCTTGGCTTGCCGTCTGCTTCCTCGTCTGTTGTTTTTACTTATTTTTATCCTGTGTTGCTCTTTGGTGGATTGTAGCTCAAACATTCGCTATGATCGTCTCACCCTCCTTGAACTTCAGCATAAACTTGGATTTGCCTATCACCGCTGTTCTGATCTAAGACAGTCATTTGCCCCGCTGTTTACAGCGGTCCCAGCTCTGCTGCTTCGCTCTCCCCGACCGGCGTGGTTACCTAGGAGACCCCGCAGACGTGGCAAACGCGGGGGTTCCAAAGTGCGGCTCAGAGCCTCCTCCGGCGTCTCGTGCATGGGATGTAATCCTCACCTGTCTCTGGAGCTGTTACACGGAAGTCATCGGACCTTCTGCATTCCATCACTCAGCCGAAGATTTTCTGGGGAATCCAGTCACCGGGGTGCTTCTACCACCAACCCGTGGTCTCACCGCGGAGTCAACCAAGCTAACCTCTGCTATCCTACGGTGGCCCAAGCGGCCCAGTTACCCCGGTCAGCTGATTCGGATCTTTCACCGCTCTTCAGGGTTGCTCTCCTTAACGTCCGGTCAATTGGAAATAAAACCGCCATTTTAAGGGATTATTTTTTTCCAGCATGAGGTGACATTCTTCTGCATGAATGAGACCTGGGTCCCTCCTGGTGAGTCAGCTGCTCTGTCAGAGCTCTGTTCCTCAGACTGTCAGGTTCTGAACGAGCCCAGGCTCACCGGTCGTGGTGGTGGCCTGCTAACCATGTTCAGAGCCTCTTTCCATCCTAAAAAACTTAATATACCGGTGACTCCTACCAGATTTGAGTTCATGGCTTTTGAGGTGGACTTTAGTCCTCCGCTGGTGTTTATTCTCTGTTATCGCCCACCTAAGTACAATTCAAATTTTTTATCTGAGTTTTCTGATCTTTTAGCAGACTTTCTTCCAAAGTTTGACCGTGGGATAATTCTTGGAGATTTTAATATCCATGTTTGCTGCCCCGACAAACCTCTTGTTGGTGGCTTTTTAGACATTCTAGATTCTTTTGGTCTCCAGCAACAGGTCCAGTCACCCACCCATTCGGGCTCACATATTTTGGACTTGGTTTTGTCATTTGGCATCTGTATCTCTGATCTGACTGTTCACTCTGCATGTATCTCTGATCACTCTCCTATTATTTTTAATATCTGTGGCTTGACGCCTCCCTCCTCTAGGCAGCACAAGCAACACTTTACAAGAATAATCTCCCCTTCCACCACCAATCTATTAGTATCTAGTTTAGCTGCTACTCTCTCCAGTTCCCAACCTGGTTCCACCTGTGTAGGAGTTGATGAGCTGCTAACCTCCTTCAACTCTACCTGCTTAACTGTTTTGAACGCAGTCGCTCCTCTTAAATCCAGGCATAAAAAAACTGTGGCAGACCCTTGGCTCAATGAGGACACTCGTGCCCTAAGACGCCATTGTAGGTCCTGCGAACGCCGGTGGCGGAAGGATAGGCTGCAAATCTCCTACCAATTATTCAAGGATTCTTTGACCCGCTATCAGAAAGCTGTTCGCTCAGCTAGGAATAGATATTATGCAGAAATAGTTATTAGGCATAACAATGACCAAAAGAAACTGTATAGCGTTCTCACCTCTGTTCTCTCTATCAGAGATCCTCCTAACTTTCCCCCCTTTTCAGGGGCTCTTTGCAATGAGTTTCAGAATTTTTTCCTGCACAAAATCCAGGAAATTAGAACCAGCTTCCCCCACTCAGGCCAGATTACCTGTGTGGAGCCTCACTGTCCACCCTCATTTTCCTGTTTTACTCATCTGACACTCTCTGGTCTGGTTGACGTAATTTTAGCTATGAAGCCCTCAGGCTCTCCAGACGACAGCCTTCCCCCAAAACTTCTGCGTGATGTCCTTCCAGTGGTGGCCCCTGCTGTCTTGGATATTGTCAATTCCAGCTTCTCCTCTGGTGTGTTTCCAGCTGCTTTTAAAAATGCAGTTGTTCAGCCGCTATTAAAGAAACCAGGCCTTGACCAGTCCGACTGTGCCAATTATCGCCCGATCTCTAAACTCCCATTTCTCTCAAAAGTACTTGAGAAACTGGTTCTCACGCAGCTTACCTCTCACCTCGATGACAATGGGCTTTTTGACCCATTTCAATCAGGCTTCAGACGTAATTACAGTACAGAATCAGCACACATTCGGGTCCTAAATGATATCTTGATTCTAACTGACTCTGGCTCCCATGTGCTGTTACTGTTACTCGACCTGACCGCAGCATTCGACACTGTAGACCACACCATCCTCCTTCACAGGCTTGAATCATGGGTGGGTGTGACCGGTACTGCCCTCGACTGGTTTAAGTCTTATCTTAATGATCGGTGTTTTAGTGTCCATATAGAAGACTGCTCTTCTCCTAATGTCCCACTTCCATGGGGAGTGCCGCAGGGCTCTATCTTGGGTCCTCTCCTTTTTTCAGTTTATATGCTACCACTCGGTAAAATTCTTGCAAGTCACGGGGTTAACTATCACTTCTACGCAGACGACTGCCAGATCTACCTTCAAATCAGCCAACAGCAATCAATTTCTGCATTGTCAGAATGCCTCTCTG
>SSNS01000510.1:359926-391846 GCA_006937985.1 Aphyosemion australe | reverse complement strand
AAATCATGTGCCACCAGCCTGGGTGTGAAACTGGACTCTGACCTCTCAATGACTTCACAAGTAAACGCCACTGTCAGGTCCTGTTTTTTCCAACTCCGCCGCATCACACGTCTTAAATCAATCCTCAAACGCCCGCATCTCGAGTCTGTCATTCATGCATTCATCACTTCCCGTCTGGACTACGCAAATTCTGTCCTGATTGGGATAAATGCTTCTGCCCTAAGCAGACTACAGAAGGTACAAAATGCTGCAGCCAGATTTTTAACTAACACCAACAGACGTATGCACATCACACCTATTTTAGCAGATTTACACTGGCTCCCGGTCAAATTTAGGATTCATTTCAAAGTCTTGTTATTTGTTTACAAGGCTTTGAATTGCCCATCTCCATCCTATCTGGCAGACCTTCTGACTCTCTATGTCCCCACTCGCACCCTTCGTTCAGCAGATCATCAGCTACTGGTTGTTCCAAAGGTTCGATATAAATCACGGGGGGAGCGTGCCTTCTCTTACGCAGCCCCCAAACTCTGGAACACTCTGCCCCTCCATGTGCATTTGGCTCCCTCAGTCAGCAGGTTCAAGTCGGCACTTAAAACTCACTTTTTCAGCCTTGCCTTCGCCCCGTGACAATTTCCATGAAAGTCCAGCACTAGTTTTACTTTACTTAATTTAGGTTTTTATGATTCAGTAGCTCACTTTTTAACATCTTGCACTATCTTGCAGTTTTTTGATTTTATATGTGACTTTTTAATTTGTTTTTATCAGTTACTGCATTAATTTTACTCTCAATAGTGCTGTTACTTTTTACTTGTTCTCTTATTCTGTTAGTTTTTAGTAGGAATTTTTATCTGTGACTTGGTGCTGTTTTTGCTTTTTACCTGATTTCCATGCTTTCATTGTGTTTGTTGATATGTTTGAGCATTTGGCTCTTTTTTGTACAGCACTTTGGTTAGCTGCCATGCTATTTTTAAATGGTGCTTTATAAATAAATTGGTATGGTATGGTATGGTATGGTCTTCATCAGGTGGGAGGTCAAGGCGACTGGTCTGTTCCCTGGGATGTGATGTTACAGGAACTTTAACCACACAGGAGATATTCCACTGGATGGGAATCGATTCCAGACAAAGGCTCAGGTTGAACATGTGGTCAGTGCAGTCTTGGAAAAAGAAGAAGAAGAAGAAGAAGAAGAAGAAGAAGAAGAAGAAGAAACAATCTTTTATATAGTGCCTCCCAAGATAAAAACCACGAAGCGCTTCACAAGAACAAAAAATTTAAAATAAAAAGTAAAGAAATTTAAAAATTATTTAAAAAATATCATAAAAAATGGGAAAAGTAAAAATTGTGATAAAAATATGAAGCAAGGCAAAAAGAAAATGAATAAGAAAAATTTAATCAGTGGATCCCGGAAAAGGCAGAAGTAGAAGACAGAGCAGAATGAAGAGAAGGTGGTGATGAAGAATCAACAGAAGGTCCCACCAAAGCCTGTACAGGTGAGTCTTCAGCTGCTTTCTAAAGGAGACCACTGAGTCCACTGATCTCAGGCTCAGGGGGAGAGAGTTCCAGAGTCTGGGGGCCACAGCAGCAAATGATCTGTCACCTTTGGTCTTCAGCCTGGTGCGCTGCACAACCAGTAGGCTTTGATCACTGGACCTCAGGGACCTGCTGGGGGTGTAGGACTGAGAAGATCACCAATGTATGATGGTGCTTGTCCATGTAAGGCCCTAAAAACCAGAACCAGGATCTTGAAATGAACCCTGAAGTTAACCGGCAGCCAGTGAAGCTGGAGGAGGAGTGGGGTTACGTGGGTGTGTTTGGAGGACTTGGTTAGCAGTCTAGCACAGGCGTTCAAGAACTTGAGCAGTCTGGAGCTGATCCTGTCAGCTCCACTCCTCCCACTGTGTCCAGTGATGTTCCTGAGGCCTCTCCATGCACCTCGAGCATTGTTCTAAGCAACACTTTACTCATTCGCTGCCATTGACGGCTATAGTCGTCTTCTCAAATCCAACCACTCGCTGCCTTTATTTACGGGGTGGGCGTCGGAGCGAGCCCCCGCACCGTGAGAACAAACATCACGTGTCTAAAGCAGATCTTCATCCGTGTATGTCACACATCACGTGATCAGGAAGCGGAAAATCAATGGATTACGAGTTTGTTTTGGGACACTGCTGTGAAAAAAACGATGCGCAGAACCGGAAATGCTTCTGCAGCGGCGCTTGGGCACCAGATTGTGAAAGAACGGATAACGCTAGAAATACGGCAATTCTTCCTGATGTAAGAAGTGAGTCTACTCTTTCTTTTGGTAGTTTTGGCGTTTACATGATCATAGAGGACAATGTTCTGTGACTCTTCAAAAAACAGTAAAAACGCTCAAAAACGCTGGCAGTCAATGAGTTAAAAAAAGAGGAACTTTCTAATATAAAGATAATTCTCATGCACATCTCAAAATTATTTAGGAATATTTAACATAAAATAACAGCAGTAGGTGTTCAGTAAAAGTGATTTGTCAGTTGTGAAAAAGCATACATTTATGTAGACTAAAGGATTATTTTATTAGTGAAAACCTGAGCTAGTTTTTTCAATAGAAAAGAATATTATTGATTAAATGTAAAGATGTTGTTTTTGCCGTAACCTCAGCAGAGGAAACTTCTACTTTATAGTTTAAAAAAGAAATAGTCAGGACAGAAAACTACGACTACATCACGCTCTGACAGCGCCACGCCCATGTTTACTTCCTCTGTTGATTTCCTGCAGCTTCCCTGCAGCCTTTCTTCAGCATCCCAACAGTTATGTTCAAGTTCATGATCAGTCCAGGTGTGCATGACCTAGTTTCTGTCCTCTCGTTTGACGGACCAAGTTGTCTCACCTGTAAATCTTTTAAAATCCACCTCTTTGTCTGGTGCAGTTATCATGTACAGCCCTCCTCTACAGATCAGATAAAAATCTAATCTAGATTAGACTTTTACAACTGATCAGTAAGCAAATGCACCTAAACAAGAACTGAGAAGATTTTAGGGTGTTTACAATCAAAGGAAGATGTAAAACGTTTACTGACTCGGCTTGCTGAGTTTAGACTTCAGCCCATTAACAATACATCATGTGATGGATTTATATACTGATATTATTGGTCTCAACATAAACAGCTTTGGATTTATCATTAAAGGCTAATTTTGACTCATAATGTGGATTGTGCAAGTGAATTCCACCACTCGTCTTTCCTGCACGTTTTGCAACAAACTGAAAATGTAAACACACTGTTGGTATTTCTTGTTCCTCTTGCAGTTTTACTTGCAGATGGATGAAAGAGGACTCCATGGATCGCAGACATCAGAACAGAGCAGTGCTCCCATCAGCGTGATCAACAGAATGGTGAAGCACATGAAGAGTAACTCAAAACAATTTAGGAAAAAACAAAGACCCAGTTGATAAGTAAAAGATCAAACATTGGCTAAAACAAAGCGAACAAGCTTTCAAAAGAAAAAAGTCCAAACTGAAATATAATAAATCAGAATAAACAACCAGAAATTATTTCTAAGTGCTACTCAAAAATGACCGCCTATAGGATTTATTATACAATATTTCCATGTGTTTGCAATTTTATGTCATTTTAATTTATGATAAAAAAATGTGAGTTGGTCCATGAAAGATGACAGAAACAATAAACACTCTAACATTTCAAACCTCCTCTAAAACCGCATCCCTCTGATAAAAAGGGACTATTCCCTGAGCTAACATTTGAAAACATCTTGAACAAACAATGGAAGAAACCTACTGTGATTCTTCACTGTAAAGCAATTTATTTTTGTTTGTTTAGGTAATCAAATGCATGGATTTTTAACCCTCCAACAAAACCAGTCAACTCAGTCAACTTAAGAGGGGAATATTCTCAGAGCTCTCAAGCCTCACCTCTTATATACAGTCTTTGAGCCTCAGCGTGACTCACGCATTTTCCTGTCTTACACGCACTCACGTCACACATGAGATTTCTCACGCTGAAAAAGCACAACGGTGAGTTGGACAGTGGATATTCAACAGCCATTACTCCATGGTTCACTACGGTCAATGATGAGTTTTTATGCCGTGCGCTATGATGTGTGTGTGCGCTGCGCCAGATAGAGACAGCGGTCAGCTGTGTTCCGAGGACTTGCTCATGAAAGCAGTGGTCCGCTTAGGGACCGTCAACAATTTCTAGTCATTTAAGAATGCATACAAAAAGTCAAAAGCTTCCAGCTTCATTGATTAAATTATTCAAAATCAATTCTCAGTTCTGTTCCTAAACTAGACCAATGAGACACGTTTTTTAACACATTTCATACAATCTGATCTTTTTTTATTAAGATTTTCATAAAAATAAGATATTTTCTTCAAAAGCTTCCAGCTAATTTGATTAAAAAAAGTCAAAACCAATTCCCAATTGTGTTACTAAGGTAGACCAATGCAATGACACAACAGTTTTTAACATACTTCATACAATCTGATATTTTTCATTTAGATTTTCATTTAAAAAAAATTTTCAAAAGCTTCTAGGTAAACTGATAAAAAAATACTCAAAACCAATTCCCAAAGGTGGCAGCTTGGAACTACTAAGCAATAAAGACACAATCCCTCATTCGAAGAGGACTCTTTTGGAGTGGGAGGAATGGAATTGATTTGGGGTCATTGATCAATTTATTTGGAAGCTATATAAGACAAACTAGTTATTTGTTATTTAAATATTTGAAAAAAATCTGACTCAATGAAATTTGTTAACTGCTGTGTCTCATTGGTCTAATTAAATAACTGATAATTTATTTTTTTTGAGTCATTTGATCACAAAACCTGGATGCTATTGAAGCAAAATACAGAAATTGCCATATAAATATTAATGAAAATGATCTCTTTCAATTAGACATGTTAAAAACTGTGGTGTCTCATTAATCTAGCTTAGTAACAAAATTGTGAATTCATTTTGAGTAATTTGTTAATTTACCTGGAAGCTTTTGAAGAAAATTACTTAATTTTATAATAATAATAATTCATCGAACTTATAGCGCTTTTTTAGGACACTCAAAGACGCTGCATGCACTCACACATTCACACACTGCTGATGATGGTAAGCTACTGAGTAGCCACAGCCGCCCTGGGGCGGTCTGACAGAAGCGAGGCTGCATTGTTGCGCCATCGGCCCCTCTGACCACCACCAACAGAGGCAATTCGGGTTAAGTGTCTTGCCCAAGGACACAACGACGGCGACAGACCGAGTGGGACGCGAACCCGCGACCTTCCGATTGCGGGGCGGACACTTAACTCCTATGCCACCGTCTTAATAAAAAAAAGATCAAATTGCATAATATGTTAAAAACTGCTGTCTCATTGGTCTAGCTTAGTAACACCATTGGAAATTGGGTTTGAGTTTTGATCAATTTATCTGGAAGCTATTGAAAAACAAACTATTTTTCATTAAATTACTCATAAAAAAATCAGATTATATGAAATATATTTCAAACTGGTGTATCTCGTTGGTCTAGTTAAGTAACACAACTGAGAATTGATTTTGAATAATTTCATCAATTAAGCTGAAAGCTTTAGTTTTTTTGTATGCATTCTCAAATGACTAGAAATTGTTGACGGTCCCTAAGCGGACCGCCGCTTTCATCAGCTGACCGCCGTCTCTATGTGCCGCAGCCAAAGACTGTATATATATGAGGGCGCAGCGCAGGATATGAAAACCCTCCGCTGACTGCAGTGAACCAGGAGTGAATGTCTGTCGAAGAACCAACGTCCAAGTCCAACTGATCTCGCGGTGTAAGACAACCCCCCACCCCCGTTATGGGCAGCGAAAAGTGACCCCCACCCACCCCCGACAACTGAGGGAGGTGAGACGAGCCCCCCCAGTGTCACGCATGGAAAACTTCAAAAGTTGGGAGCCCTGCATGGTGGTTGGTCACGTCACGCATTGGCAACAAACATCCCGACGTCTGGAAACCTAGTTCTGTTGTTGCAACTACAACCTACAACCACTAGATGTCGCTTTGGTCTCCGTGTCCCACAAATCCCAGCTTTAACGTCAACGTGACGTGATGACGTCATCGATATGCAAATTAGCGCGTGCCGTCGTCTGGCGACATTCTGTCAGAGGCAGTTGGCAACACTGAGCAGGTATCACACCACAGACACAAGTCTTTGTTTCACAGACACTTGCGGTTGCACAGTTGTTGGTTGTTGTTGGCTGTTGTTTGGGACAGATTGCTTAGACTTTGTCACAGTTTTGTCTTCAAACGCATCAATAATTAACACACATTTATGACAATGGAGAACACTCAAAAATTGTCTTGGTATGAAATGGTTGAACAGGGAGTTGAAGTTAATTATAATGAAATTATTAACTTTTCTCCCAACGCAAACATCCAGAACAGTGAGGTGTTCCAAAAAGCCCCACTTTCTTCTGAATGTGTGACTCCTCCTTCTGTTCCTTCGAAGGATATCCGTTCGCCGAACTACAGAAGGGAGGTGAATTACCAAACTTCTGTTCCTTCGAAGGATATCCGTTCGCCGAACTACAGAAGGGAGGTGAATTACCAAACTTCTGTTCCTTCGAAGGATATCCGTTCGCCGAACTACAGAAGGGAGGTGAATTACCAAACTTCTGTTCCTTCCCAGGATATCCGTTCAGCGAACTACAGAAGGGAGGTAAATTACCAAACTTCTGTTCCTTCGAAGGATATCCGTTCGCCGAACTACAGAAGGGAGGTGAATTACCAAACTTCTGTTCCTTCCCAGGATATCCGTTCAGCGAACTACAGAAGGGAGGTGAATTACCAAACTTCTGTTCCTTCCCAGGATATCCGTTCAGCGAACTACAGAAGGGAGGTAAATTACCAAACTTCTGTTCCTTCCCAGGATATCCGTTCAGCGAACTACAGAAGGAGGTAAATCACCAAACTTCTGTTCCTTCCCAGGGTATTCGTTCTCCAAACTACAGAAGGCAGGTAAATAACCAAACTTCTGTTGGTCAAGGTCCTCGGTACCACAGACAATGGAAAAACCAGTACCAAACATCTGGTTTTACTCACAATTCTCATTCAGAGAATCACAGAAGGCATGTAACCCAGATCCAGACTTCGCCTGTGCTAACGGTTGTCATTCCCAATAGCACACATGACAGAAAAAGAACTGTATTTTTTCAGTAATTTATTTTTCTGTCTGGTGGGGGTCTGGATGAATAGATGGGTGGATGAATGGATGGTTTTTATACTGTATTTATTTGCACTTTTTGTAAATATCGGTGAAAAAGAGATTGTAGATCAGGGGTCTCCAACTCCAGTCTTCGAGAGCTACCATCCTGCTAGTTTTCTGTGTTTCCTGCTCTAAAACACGTGAATGGAGTCATTTAATCCTCACCTTTCCTCTGCACAGGCCTGTTAATTCCTCCTTCATTTCAATCAGGTGTGTAGGAGCAAAGAAACAGCTAACGTGTAGGATGGTATCTCGAGGACTGGAGTTGGAGACCCCTGTTGCAGATATTGTAAATAACACAAACTTTTAACAGCGACAACCTGAGAACCTCTCTGAAAAACCTTGAAGGTGAACTTCTCAGAGAAAACACCAAAGTGAAGGATTTACAGGAGAGGGAATCTGCTCGATTTCAGGAATTTGAGAAAGTGCATGAGGATTTGAAAATCGGACATTTTAACCTTAAAGACGAGCTCAATAAAGCTCAAACTACAATTAAAAAGTTAAAAGCCCTCTAGACATCAGAAAATGAGAAACTGCAAAGGGAAAGAGAAAAGATTCGTCAGTCCCAGCTCCAACAATCTGGGATTAAAAGCCAGAAATTAGAACAGCAAAGGGTCTCTGTGAAGGAAACAGAGAAGGACGTGGAAATTATGAGTCTGAGAAATCAAATAGAGACTCTTAAACAGAACAAGACAACATGGAAGCAGAAGCCTGTTTTTTACAATGGCTATGACCGTTTTTTCAAAACTTTTAACACGTTTCCTAAACTCTTAAGACAGTTAGCACAACATCCGTCTTTGTAGGCTATACAATTAGCACATTTCTTGTTGCTAAGATACAAAATGCACACAGTCAACACCAATTTAAAATGCTTGAACCTCTTTTATAAACAAGCTCAACCAAAACCTTATATATATAAAACTTATATAGGCTAAAGTCAAAGTGAACAGCTGTTCATATTGTGTATTGAAACCCAAATATATTCCCTGTATTTCACAGTACTGCATTGCCAATGACAAACAGCTTACAGTTTTTTACAATCGCTATGACAGTTCTTCCCACGATGCCTTGCCATTGAAGATATCAGATGTGATGTGGATGAGAACATGTGGCCAAATGCAGAAGACTGGGCAGAATAGATTACGTATACAGTAGATGACAGTACTGTATTACGTACTTGCAGTTGTGTGTTTTAGGTGTGATGGTGAAAGATTAGAGAACACCAGGTGATTCTGTTGGAGCGTGCATAGAGCCCATTAGGGATTCACTGTTGCTGATGTCAGTGCTGACATGTGGAGGTCACGCTCAGCCGATGGCTAACCAAATTTAACCAAACCATTTAATAAACTGACCACCTATTGAGTTTAAAATAGATAAATAAAAGAAAATTCAGTTGACAATAATGTTTGAAAGCATTTAAGCAGCTGTTTTTCAGGAACTTTTTTCAGAACTATCTCTACTTTTCATCACCAAACACTTCTGACTTTACAGCTCAACCTCAAACCTCCAATTTTGAACTGAGCAAACAGATAAAACGTAAAAAATAAAATCTAAAAAAAAAATTAAAAATATTTCATAACGGTTCTTTTTCCTGCATCAAGAAAGCATTTCATGTTTGCAAAGACAGAACATGAAATGCTTCCTTATGCAGGTTTTGCTTCACCGTTTCATGTCACCTATAAAAAGCAAAAGGCTCTGGTACTGGTACTCTCACTTGAGACGGGGTTCGATTCCCTGCAGGGCCCTGCTGGTTATACTGACAGAGACTAAAGCTTTTTGATGAAAACCCACACCTGTTGAGTTTAGGCCCCAACATGATTGTTAATCAAATGCATGAATAAAATGAAAGACAATAAAGTTGATCTAAAATAATAATCTAGTTCCTGAAGAAACTTTAATGGCTCTGGCAACATGCATTAATCCTTTATGGTCATCATACAGTGCATGACGAGATTAACAGCTTCCACTGTTCTGGTGCTCAAAGAAAAACAGTCACAGTCTATTGCTAAAACAACACCCATAAAAGCAACGCCTCTAAAATCAGCTTCAATAAGAACAACAGTAAATTATTCAATAAAACAAGTTAAGAGCTCAAACATGGCCAACAACAGCTACACTGTAGAAAGGTCCTAACTTAAAGCTTTGATATTTGGGCATGCTGCCATCAGCTAGTCCAGAGGTACTCAATTAGGACATTTAAAGGGCCACATATGCCTCATTTCCACTAGTACCTGCTTTGACTGACACTACTCTAATCTGTGTGATTGGATTGTGCCTCCATTAAGTATCAGCTCTAGCTCAAATNAAGGTGAACTTCTCAGAGAAAACACCAAAGTGAAGGATTTACAGGAGAGGGAATCTGCTCGATTTTAGGAATTTGAGAAAGTGCATGAGGATTTGAAAATCGCACATTTTAACCTTAAAGACGAGCTCAATAAAGCTCAAACTACAATTAAAAAGTTAAAAGCCCTCTAGACATCAGAAAATGAGAAACTGCAGAAGGAAAGAGAAAAGATTCGTCAGTCCCAGCTCCAACAATCTGGGATTAAAAGCCAGAAATTAGAACAGCAAAGGGTCTCTGTGAAGGAAACAGAGAAGGACGTGGAAATTATGAGTCTGAGAAATCAAATAGAGACTCTTAAACAGAACAAGACAACGTGGAAGCAGAAGCCTGTTTTTTACAATGGCTATGACAGTTTTTTCAAAACTTTTAACAAGTTTCCTAAACTCTTAAGACAGTTAGCACAACATCCGTCTTTGTAGGCTATACAATTAGCACATTTCTTGTTGCTAAGATACAAAATGCACACAGTCAACACCAATTTAAAATGCTTGAACCTCTTTTATAAACAAGCTCAACCAAAACCTTATATATATAAAACTTATATAGGCTAAAGTCAAAGTGAACAGCTACAGTAGATGACAGTACTGTATTACGTACTTTGTTTTTTTTACAGTTGTAATTCCGGTGCTATATCTTGCAGTAACACTGTAATCTTTTGCAAGTATAGTCTGTACTGCAGCAGTTCTGTCTGTCTGTACATTACGTAAAGCTACTCTGAGATGGTCATTCACTTTTTTGTATTGAGTTTCTGCAGCGAAAGTAACAACATGCATGCATTTACGTACTACAGTAAACCCAGCAAAACAAAAATGTAGAAAGGCTTGAAATATAAGGGCAGACCTGACACATACAGTAACATAATGACATTTCTGTTATTTCAGCTGATGATAGTGTTTAGGTTACAATGTGTGTTTTGAGCATGGACTTAACCGTTTTGCCAGTTGTGTGTTTTAGGTGAAAAATTAGAGAACACCAGGTGATTCTGTGTCCTCACCTTTCACCATAAGGTACCAGAAACAGCAGCACAAGAACTGAAAACTAGTTCTAATCATTTCTGTCTCCTCGTGCTGCTGTAGGGGGTTTTCTCCGGGTTCACCCCCCATCCTAAAATCCTAACATGCTCAGCTTACTTATCATTAGAGATCGGCCACTTAGGGATTCACTGTTGCTGATGTCAGTGCTGACATGTGGAGGTCACGCTCAGCCGATGGCTAACCAAATTTAATCGAACCATTTAATAAACTGACCTATTGAGTTTAAAATAGATAAATAAAAGAAAATTCAGTTGACAGTAATGTTTGAAAGCATTTAAGCAGCTGTTTTTCAGGAACTTTTTTCAGAACTATCTCTACTTTTCATCACCAAACACTTCTGACTTTACAGCTCAACCTCAAACCTCCAATTTTGAACTGAGCAAACAGATAAAACGTAAAAAATTAAATCTAAAAAAAAAATTTAAAATATTTCATAACGGTTCTTTTTCCTGCATCAAGAAAGCATTTAATGTTTGCAAAGACAGAACATGAAATGCTTCCTTATGCAGGTTTTGCTTCACCGTTTCATGTCACCTATAAAAAGCAAAAGGCTCTGGTACTGGTACTCTCACTTGAGACGGGGTTCGATTCCCTGCAGGGCCCTGCTGGTTATACTGACAGAGACTAAAGCTTTTTGATGTAAACCCACACCTGTTGAGTTTAGGCCCCAACATGATTGTTAATCAAATGCATGAATAAAATGAAAGACAATAAAGTTGATCTAAAATAATAATCTAGTTCCTGAAGAAACTTTAATGGCTCTGGCAACATGCATTAATCCTTTATGGTCATCATACAGTGCATGACGAGATTAACAGCTTCCACTGTTCTGGTGCTCAAAGAAAAATGTCACAGTCTATTGCTAAAACAACACCCATAAAAGCAACGCCTCTAAAAACAGCTTCAATAAGAACAACAGTAAATTATTCAATAAAACAAGTTAAGAGCTCAAACATGGCCAACAACAGCTACACTGTAGAAAGGTCCTAATTTAAAGCTTTGATGTTTGGGCATGCTGCCATCAGCTAGTCCAGAGGTACTCAATTAGGACTTTTAAAGGGCCACATATGCCTCATTTCCACTAGTACCTGCTTTGACTGACACTACTCTAATCTGTGTGATTGGATTGTGCCTCCATTAAGTATCAGCTCTAGCTCAAATATTCAGAACCAGAGACCGTTGGCGTTCCATTCGCTCAGAGTAGGTACCCTGATGCATATTCAAAAGACTGTTGGTCCCTGATTGGCTAGGAGGCGGAGTCACTGGTAGCG
Source organism: Aphyosemion australe (assembly GCA_006937985.1). Taxonomy (NCBI): domain Eukaryota; kingdom Metazoa; phylum Chordata; class Actinopteri; order Cyprinodontiformes; family Nothobranchiidae; genus Aphyosemion; species Aphyosemion australe. Next base: position 379,985 of record SSNS01000510.1, on the reverse strand, counting down.
TCTCACTCTCACAGCTAGCGGCGAACAAGCAAACTAATGTGGTAACGGTAACACTTTAGGGAACACAAATTAACCATTAATTAGCTGCCAATTAATATACATATTAGGGGACTGCTAAGTCTTAATTTGCTCTGTGTGTGTGCTTCAGTTGTGTGTTTGTTTTGTTCCAGAATGTCTCCGACATGCGAGGAGTATTCAAATGCTCCGTATTTATAACCTCCTAACTTCCTGGATTCGACCCCACTGTCCGAGGCCTGCACCGGCCTGACCTGTGTGTACCAGCCGGCCATCAGAATCAGAAAGACTTTATTTATCCCCTAGGGGCAATTGAAAAAAAAAAAAAAAACAGCAGAGCAGCATAGCGTTGAAGATAAAAACAGGGCATAAACAAATAATAAAACAGGCAATAAGATGAGGTAAAATTAAAAATAATAATAATAAACAGAATATACAACATATGTACAGTTTTAAAATGCACTGATAAGTGAATAAGTAACCTCCTCCCCGCGGCCCAGCACCTCACAGCACCTCGGTAAGGACTGGAGAGGTATTTGGGTGGTGTTACAGTAAGATAGGTGAAAGCTACTAAAATCTTTCCTAAATATACTAATAACAACGTAAAAGCGGTTTCCTATAAAACTTCAAATTTATCAAATAAATATTCGAAAGATTCCAGAAATAAAATGATGAAATGTGTCTTCTGCTGATCAAACTCATTTGATCAGTTTTTCATTTGTTCTTTCATTGTTTTCACAAAAAACTAAACTAGTAGAATATAGAAAGTCTGGTGTTAACGCTCAGCCTTATGTATTTATGGTCAGTTCTTGTGTGGAATGGAATTTCTGGTCACAATCATTGATCAGTTTTTCTTTATTCTGGGTAAATTCTATAGTTACTACTGTAAATGCACTGGCTCTAGACCATGCTTTGGAGCTTCTATTACAGAGTTACGCTGTAGCTACGTGTCAGTAAAAGTGTAAAAATCACAAAAGCAACAAGAACTACAAACATAATAGAAAATCAGCACAAATTGTGGCCATTATCAAATGGAAAAGAGCAAGCTCACTCTGCAAGACCTCTGGTTATGATTCTCATTCCAGTTGCATTTGATGCACACTGTTAGATTTATAAACTATTTTAATCAATCAATCAATCAACTTTAATACAGACACGAAGTCCAGCAAACAAACACAATAAAAACAATACAATATACAAATAATAAAAAATAGATTATCATAAAAAATACACATTAAAAAGATACACTACTACAAAATACAAGAGTACCAGTGCTGCCATATCTGGGACTGATACCGGACAGCACTGAGTCGTACATTAGTCAAGTTTAAAATAATCACATTGTCAGAGCTGTCCAGCCGACCAATAAATCTGTACATAGAATTCCTTAAGGCCGCTGGAAAACAATTAACTCGAGCATATGCAAACATTTCACTCGCACTGCAACATCTTGGTAACTTCAGTAAAGTTCTCATAGCATCATTGTAGGCAGTCTGAACCTTCCTCATACTTGCTTTGGTATAGCGGGACCACAGGTGAGCCGTGTATAAAGAAGTACAGAACGCACGAAACAAGAACATCTTCACATCATTCGAGCATGTGCCAAACCTACGCACTAGAGTGTTAGCCTGAGCATACAACCTGCGACGTTCTCTCATCATGTCTTCATCATCGGACATTACTTCAGTCAGGATATGACCCAAGTACTTCACCCTACTGACCACTTCCAAAACATTCCCTGCTAATTGGAAAGCAGGGTAATTCATTGTAAGGTCCTCTCTAGTGCGACATATCATCACCACACTTTTGGCAGTATTATACTTAATGTCATGATCATCCCCATACCCAGAACATACCCTTAGCATCTCCTGCAACCCAGCACTGCTAGGGCTGAAGACAACAAGGTCATCTGCATAAAAGAGATGATTCACACAAACATTCCCAATCATACATCCAGTATTACACCCTGACAACTGCCTTGAAAGATCGTCCAAATATAAGTTGAAGAGCACTGGCGACAAGACCCCCCCCCCCCGTCTTACTCCATTACTAACGCCAAACGGGGAAGAGACACAATCCCTCCATTTTACACGCATTGTTTGATGAGCGTACCAGTAAGCTAAGATGCGGACCAGGTAACTGGGGACTCCCCTGTCCAACAGCTTTAAGAAGAGCTTACAATGATTGACACGGTCGAAAGCCTTAGAGGCGTCAACAAAGCAGAAGAATATTGTCGAGTGTCTCTTCCTATAAAAATTTATCATTTCTTTCAAGGCATAAATACACATATCAGTGCCGTGACCAGCTTTAAAACCAAACTGATTATCTGAAGAAGTGATAAAAACATCAAGTTTCTTGAGTAAAAGACTTTCCAGAACTTTAGAAATTATACTGGCTACCGCTATGGGCCTATAATTATCCATACAACTGATTTTCCCAGTTTTGTTTTTAATAACAGGCACCAACAGGACAGACAACATTGTGTCAGGTAACAAACCATGAATCATGAAACCTGAGAAGCAAATGGCAAATAGAGGAGCAATCTTAGGGCTGGATATTTTAGATGTTCAACAGAGATGTGATCTAGCCCACACGCTTTAATTTAAAAAGTAGCACTGATCATGTCTCCACTGCTCCTGTAAACAACAAAGCACTTTCTCCTGCTGCTGCAGCTCCATTAGTTTCATTTACTATTTTCTGTACTGTTCTAAATGTAATAGTTGTTAACAATCTCCCATTTCTTCTTCCCTCTGTGTAGGGAGAGGGGACTTAAATTTGTGTCATCAAGACATCTTCACATCAGTGTGGCGTTTTTCCATGTATTTATTTTTTATTCCTAAAACATTTTAGCTCTAATTCTCATATTTAAATTTTAGATGCAGATTTTTAAATGTCTCACAGTCAAATCTGTAAACTAGGAACATAAAGAGCATTTCTGACACGCTGGTGAACAACTGTGAGAACTTGTGATGTTTTCAGATTTTATGTCAAAAACAACTGTTTTCTGTGCTTTCGCGGTTTGTCCAGCAGAGGTCGCTTTTCTGCGGGTTCCTGCTCTGAATGAACCGGAACAGTTCGCTTCACCTTGGGTGCATATCTCTGTGAAAAGAGAGGCGCACATTTAATTTCAGCTACAAGTTTGACATTCAAATGAAAGATATATGTGTGATTAAACAGTCGGTGCGTCTACCCGCTCCTCGGATACAGAAGAAACATGAAACAAGACGTGCGGATACTCTTATTGGGGGAACGTAAGTCGCTCATACAAGTTACACGACTAGCAAACATTAGCTGCTGTGGCTAACTAACTTGAAAACGAGTTTACTTCGGTCACTTCTGGAGTGGAAAGCTCTCTTAATGAATGTATCCGTAATAGATAGGCTCTATCAGAGAAAATGTTTATTAGGTGAACTAAAATAAGGGTAAAATAAAGTTCTTGTATGCTACTTTAATGTAGTTATGCTATAAAGTTTGCAGTGACAGTTAAGCTAATAGCAGTGCTTATCTCATGAACTATTTGTTTGTAGAACCATGAAGGATAACTATTAAGTTTTGGATCAGGGCTGTCAACAGACCCAGATGTGTTAGTCATCTGATCATCTGCACCTTTTCTCCCGACAGCCAAGGTGGGGAAGACCTCTCTCATCATGTCTCTGGTTGGAGAGGAGTTCCCAGAAGAGGTGAGCGCAGATGCCTCTAACACCCATGAAGGGGAAAATCTGATGTTATTTTCTATTAAACAGCTCAGGTGGTAAAGCATGTCTTTTAAACAATTTTCATTGTATAGTTGATCAAGTTATTAGGTGATAAGATGGCCCAAATAGAAGTTTTATGCTAGTTATGTAGAACTGTCAAATAAGCACCGATTCTGGGTTTTGGGCCGATACCGATTTCTAATTCTTGTCCGAGTTGCTGAAATGTGGTTATCTCATGCTGGCGCTTCTGTCAATTCTGCATTTTTTAGCCTCCCGTGTTTACTTTTGTATTTTTATTCGTGTTTTTTTCTATTCATTAATTCATTAATTTTGTCTCCATTTTTTATTATCTTTTGTGATCAGTTTTTTTTTTATTGTTCTTGTGAAGCGCCTTGTGATTTTTATCTGGAGAGACGTTATGCAGACAATCATTTCTTCTAAGACATGTAATTAACAGATTACCTTTTTTCATCAGTTCCTGATAAACATGAATGTTATGATTCTGGAAGTAAAAACATTCACATCGATTAGCTGTTATTGCTACTGTAAATTAGCTGTTAGCATTGGTGTGTACACAAACCAGGGAAATGTCCTTTTTTTGCTGTTTGATAATGGTGCATTCATGGACTTAAGAAGAAATCAGGCTTTTGAGTTTCATATTGGCTGATCGTGTTGGATAATGGCAGATTCCTTGTTCTCTAGTAAAGTGTGATGTTTCATTTTAGTTTTCAAATTCATCATTGCTTAAAATAATCAGTTTAATAATTTCTCATAATGAAAACACTTATATTCATGTAAACAGTTCAAACTTCTGTTTAATTACATTAAACCAGAACCACTTTGCTACATGTTTTGTGTCTACGTTTCTTTCATGTAGTCACTTTGGGCTGTTTTAGACTCACAGCTTAGACGTCTGCTGCCTTTTGACAATAAGGGACATTAAAGCATTCAAAAGAAAAGGTTGTAGCATGATCTGAGAAAGGAATTGTCTGTTTAAAACTACTTATATACTGTTAGTGCTTTTGTAGTATTATTCAGTTTGCCCTATTAAATAACTGGCAGGACTAGAAAGAATTTACAGCAGTTTCTTATTTACATTACATTTGGGACTGAAAATAGTCCAAATTTTACTTTCTATTAAACTTTTTGGCCAAAGTGTATATCTGGATCTGTGAAATCAGAAGAAAATATTCTCAGAATAGTGAAAAAAATAATGTATTAAAGTGGGTTTGACTGAACCAGGTTCCCCCCAGAGCTGAGGAGATCACCATCCCTGCAGACGTGACTCCAGAGAAGGTTCCCACTCACATTGTGGACTACTCAGGTACCTTAAAGCACCCTCATACTGGTTTATAACTGGTAGCTATGGGACACATGATGTTAAACAAGTGTGTGTTTCCAGTTTGTTACAGACACACATGATTCATGTGGGTCTGAATTGTGACTTTATTTATTCGTTGTCCTTAACCTCTACAGAAAAGGAACAGAGTGATGAAGTCCTCAGAGATGAGATCATCAAGGTAAAATATCATCCCTCTCAGGCTAACTTAATGACATCTTACAGAGTAATTTTATAATAATCGCGCAGCGATCTTTGAAAAAAGTGATGCAACTAAGACTTAACAGGTAAATGTCTGAAGTATTCATGTGTTCTGGTGTGACCGTGTGTCCTCGTCCTGCACAGGCTAATGTGGTGTGTGTCGTGTACGACGTGACCAACGAGGAAACGATAGACAAGGTATTAAATGATCTCATTTGTGTAACTTTGAATGTGTTTAGATTAGAATAAATGTTATCTGACTGGTGACCGTCTCTTGTGTTTCAGATTAAAACCAAATGGATTCCTTTAGTAAACGGCAACGCAGAGAAAGGGAATAAGTGCGTATGAGCTGTTACTTCCTCTGTGTGTGGTTTTATCAGACGTGTGACCTCATAATTAAAACCTGCAGGAACATGAACGTCGTTCAAGAGCAGCTAAATACCGGGGAGGCTGAGGGAACATATTGTGTGTGTTTGGATGAAAATCACAAGTTTCCAGTGAACTGAGAGAGTTTTTTCCCACCAGAATTCCCATCATCCTGGTGGGGAATAAATCGGATCTGCGCAGCGGGAGTTCGATGGAAACCATTCTTCCCATCATGAACCAGTTCTCTGAGATTGAGACGTGTGTTGAGGTGAAGCTCTTTTTTAATGACACCAGTCAGTCTACACACACACACACCCCGACACATTCCTGCTTCCACTCTAGTGTTTACACACTTTTTCTGACACTTTTATTCTAAGTGTTCTGCAAAGAACCTAAAAAACATCTCGGAGCTGTTCTACTACGCCCAGAAGGCCGTTCTCCACCCGACCGCTCCTCTTTATGATCCCGAGGACAAACAGGTCAGCCTTCCTTCTGAATGTAAATAAAGTCTTAGAAAAACTCTGATCTGAGAGCAAGTGAACAAAGGATTATCCAGTGTTTGTTTGTGTGTCTCTGTGCAGCTGAAACCATCATGTGTACGAGCTCTCAGCAGGATATTCTTCATTTCCGATCTGGATAACGACCGCATTCTTAGTGATGCTGAACTCAACAGTTTTCAGGTGCCTCTTTTTTCTCTCTCTCTCTGCTTTTATCTCTGATAGAATGTTTGGTTTCTCTTCTTCAATCCTCCACCTTTTCCTGTAGAAATCCTGTTTTGGGAATCCTCTGGCACCACAGGCCTTGGAAGACGTGAAGACTGTTGTTTGGAAGAACACCAGTGATGGAGTCCAGGACAATGGCCTGACTCTGAATGGTACAAACAAGACTATTATTTTAACTTTGGTTGTGAGACGTCTAGCTAACGCTCGTATATCACATTCCTCCTGTTTCAGGTTTCTTGTTTCTTAATACATTATTTATCCAGCGAGGCCGACATGAAACCACGTGGACCATCCTGAGGAAGTTTGGATATGACGACAACCTGGAGCTGATGGATGATTATCTTTACCCTGAGTAAGAGTCGTGACTGCATTCGATCTATTATGTTTGTGGGCTTTACTCTGAAACATCTTGTTTTCTTCCTGTTTCCAGACTGCGAGTTCCTGTTGGCTGCACCACAGAAATAAATCACTTAGGCCATCAGTTCCTCCAGCGATTGTTTGATAAATATGATGAAGTGAGCTGCTCTTTTTATAGGCGGAATACTTTCAGACTGGACGGTAAACTACGATAAAATCATGTTAACTCAAACGGGTCTGCTCTTTTCTCAGGACAAGGACTCGGCCCTGTCTCCAGCAGAGCTTAAGAACCTGTTCTGCGTGTGTCCCTACATGCCTTGGAGTGCAGACGTTTTAATGACCGTACCAACCACAGAGGAGGGCTACCTTTCTAATCATGGCTACCACTGTCAGTGGATGTAAGGCGATGATGTCATCAGCTTGTTCTGACTGAGAGTTTATGTTCACTATTAAAACTCACCTGTGTTCTCTTCACTCCAAGGCTTTCTGCCTATCTTGACATCCATCGTTGCCTGGAACACCTTGGATACCTGGGCTACCCAATCCTCACCGAGCAGGAGTCTCAGACTGCTGCAGTCACAGGTGTGTGTGTGTGTGTGTTTTGTTTAAGTTGCAGGATTTCTATTCGCTGATGAAACCAATCGTAGCCTAATAAATTTCCAAACAAGGAGCACATGAATATTTCAGTGGGATCATTTACATCAGGGGTAGATGATCCTGGTCCTTGAGAGCTGCTATCTAGCATGTTTTAATTGTTTCCCTGCTCCTACACACCTGATTCAGTGAGTGAATCACCTGATCAGCAGCTCATCAGGCTCTGCAGAAGCCTGTTAATCACCCACTAGTTGAAATGAGGTGTGTTGGAGCAGGGAAACAACTAAAACAGGCTGGATAGCAGTGCTCGAGGACCAGGATCACCTACCCCTGATTTACCTGATCTAGTCCAGGGATGTCCGACCCTGTTTTTCTGGTGCCACTATCCAGCATGTTTTAGTTGTTTCCCTGCTCCTACACACCTGATTGGTTGGTTTGAAACTTTTTTTTCTGCTCTAACACACCTGATCCACTGCATCTGGACCCAAACATACATGTTTGGTTGAATGAAGCTTTTAAACGAGCCTTTACTGTAAACATGTGGGTGTCTCTAAAATGTAGATGTCTCAACAATGCTTAAAGAGGTCCTTCACCGAGAAACCATTTTTAAATGATTATTTCTGATTATAATCGTCACTCTGAGTTTTTCATGCAGGCTCTCCTACACCTATTTCCTGCATTAGCTTCTGATGGAAAATATAAGATTAAACTCTAGGATTACAAAATCCTAACAGATCTACCTCACACCGTCACTGAACATTCATGGACTCACCCGTCTTGACGTCGTCACTACCTTCTCTTCATGCTGCAATTCTGTCTTCGTCAGGATCCCATGATTACCTTTTTTTCTTCCTTCAAATTTTTTTATTTAAATTGTTCCTTTTTCTGCCTTTTTATTACGATATTCTATTGAATCATTCTTTATTTTTCATTTTTGTTCTTGTGAAGCGTCTTGTGATTTTTATCTTCAGAAGTGCTATATATAAAATAATTTCTTCTTCAAGTCTCCTTGTAAAATGTAATACAGGTAAAGTGGATTCTGAGTAGCTAAGCCGACCCTTTTGAGGGAAAGTAAAAGCTCATTTTGGTGTTTTTGCATATAACGGTTGTTTTTAATATCTGCAGTGACTCGAGAGAAAGACGTGGATTTGGAAAAGCGTCAGACTCAACGGACCGTGTTCCTCTGTAAGGTGATCGGACCGCGGGGAACAGGAAAGACGGCTTTTCTCCAGTCCTTTGTGGGTCGTAGCGTTCCGGTAGGGAGCCGTGGAAATGTGGCTGAACCTGTGATAAATATTTACTGGTCTCTGCTCTCAGGCCTGGGAACGCTGAGATGTTGTGTTTTTTTACAGGGTAAAGGAAATCCCAGCAGTGCCTTCACACCTTACGTCATAAACACCGTTCAAGTCAGCAACCAGGAGAAATACCTGATCGTAAGTACACACACGCTGACCTGCTGAGCCTGAGTGGAGCTGCTGTACCATACTGTTTTTGTCCCTGTGCAGCTCAACGAGGTGGATGTGGAGACGGAGTTCCTGAAGGCGTCAGACGCCTCCTGTGATGTGGCTTGTCTCATGTATGACGCCAGTGACCCCCATTCCCTCGACTACTGTGCCAGTATTTATAAGGTCAGCAGCTTGACTTTTGGCTTTTCTTTACTTTAAATCTTGTTGCAAGGAGAAAATATCTCGTGTTGTTTTTCAACTGACGGAAGTTTTAGATCCATACATTTGACAGAAGGGGAAACGACGGATTGTCTCCACCTTTTTCTATAACTCAGACTTTTGATTCAGACAAAGGTAGAGCTCTGAATTACAACAAAAGTAGAAATTATATAACGGTTTGTTCGTTTTCATTGGTTTATTCCTGATATGAGTCTAATAAAATAGAACCCAGCTACTTTAATCCTCAATGTTGTTATTTTTAATGATAGTTGAAATATGACTCCTCCTTTCAGTGTATCCTAGTTTTATGGCAACCCAATATATCATGTAATAGATAGACAGGGGCGGTAAAGTTTTTGTCTTTGATTCGGTTCTTTCAAGCATGTCGCTCGTCCTGTTTTCCAGTCATCTTTCCAAACCTCTCCAACATTTCTCCCTAAAGACGATCGATGTCCAGTTTCCAGTCGTCTGTTGGGTTTTCAGCTCCACACGCTCAAGCTCATCCTGTCTGTTTGGAACAAACATCGTAGATGTCTGAAATAAAATCAGAATGACAGTTGTGTGAATTTCCTTCTAGTTGAGGAGTTTGAATAGAACTCATCTGGTCACGTCGGCATCATTAAAGCTGAATGTTTATTGTAAACCATCTTGTCGAGCTAAAGTTTTTATTTTTATGATTACTCAGCAACATTACATGGATAGCAACATCCCGTGTGTGCTAGTTGCCTCCAAAGTGGACCTTCCTGAAGCCAAGCAGTTCCACGGGATGACTCCAGCTGAGTTCTGCTATAAACACCGACTGCCTCCGCCGCTGCCTTTCTCCAGCCTGTTACTGGACTCCACCAGCAGGACCATCTACACCAGGCTTGCCTGGGCAGCCATGTACCCGTAGGTCCACAGCTTTAAGCAGAAATCACTGAATACCATTAAATACATAAGGAGATTAATTCCTCCTTGGAAGCTTCGTGGGGGATTTACTGTGCCTGATGTTCATGATTCCTTCTCTTGTGATTCCTCCCGTCTCCAGACACCTGAAAGGTTCAGACATGAGCAGCACGTCCTTCTGGCTACGAGTGGCTCTGGGTTCAGCTGTGGTGGCCGTGCTGGGTTTTGCTGTCTACAGGGCTGCCGTCAGACTCAAATGACCCGTTCGTTGGGTGAATGGTTTTATTTTTGTCCCATGTGACGCTGCATCCACCAAGACCAAACTCTGAGACCATGACTGCTGCATCCTGAACCAAACCAAGTCCTCATGAGCTTGTTTCTTTACTCTGAAGACTTCCAGGAACGCATCTGCCATCCTGCATCTGACCTCTCTGAGGTCATGTGATCATGACAGATCAGAGGCAACTGGATGCTGGTGATCGTATTATTTCCCAGGCTGCTGGTTTTTTTTTTTTGTTGTTGTTGTTTGCCTTACTCTGTCTAACTAGTCCAGGTGTCAGCCAGCCCGTCTGCTCTTGATACACACCAAGAGCTACAGCTGTTAATTTCTGCAAAGGTGCTTTATGTGGGAAAACGGTGTCCCTCCAGATATCTAATGATCATAATGATTCATTCTTGCATACTTACAGCGTATCCAGGTTACAGAAAGAGCATTTGGTAGAATTTAAATGGAAGCCTTCCTATCCAAGAAGGCATCCTAATCGAGGTACACCAACATCTGCATGAGCAGTGTTTTTCTGACTAATGCATCACAACTAGGAGATCATTATTTGATTGCCAAATAACTCAAGCAGCAGGGAGCAGTTTTAGCATCTTACCTCTCAGCCTGGAGGAGGAAAACGAGTCTCTATTTAGCTCGACTCTCACTGTTAAGAGGGTTTTAGCCGTAAATCTTTCGTGGCAAGTCTTTGGCATGGAAAGAGTTTTCTTTTTGTATGAAGGAAGTAGTTTTTATATGGATCATGGTGGTTTATAATGAGATTTGTTAAGAAACCAGGTGTCCTCTTCAATGACAGCAAGGTGATCATCTGGTGTTAAAGAAAATCAAACATTTATCTCTGCCTCTGCTATTGAAACCTGATTTTAATGAAACTGAAACAAACAGCTGATTTTTACATTTCTGTTCACAGACGCCTGACTTGACCTCGTGTTAAACAATCTACCCTTGTATTGTTTTTGTGCTGCCCTACGTGGGCTCGTCTCATTGCTTAATTAGGCTGAGAAGCTGTTGTTTCTAAAGGATTTATGTGACTTTCAAAACTTTTTGTTCTCTTTATGAAAAATAACTGATTTCAATGTTAAATAAAGACCAGACCAGACTGGATGAGAACATCAGACCTAAGTACATTGTGTGTGTGTGTGTGTGTGTGTGTGTGTGCGTGCGTGCGTGCGTGTGTGTGTGTGGAGATGCTGGTGAATAACTTGTGGTTGACACAAGGATAAAAGTGTTGGCACCTTTCTGGTTAGATAGAAAACGGTCACTGAAACACCCCAGGTAGTCACAGTGCTGTTTGGAATCAGGGTGTGTACCACACTGGACATGGACCACAGAAAGCTATGGACAAAGTTGCCTCTCGAGATTTGAAATGCACCAGCATGCGTTTGGCTAGCTAACCTAGCTGGAGCTTTTAGACGAGTCACATCACAGATGCAAGAACGAAGCACGCAAAGAAAACAGAACAACTTTATTAATGTAGCATTTTACATCAGTATCAGAGCTGACCAGGTGCTTGATAAAAAGGTAAAAACAAATACGCAACAGCACAACAATGTGGCTAAAGCACTAAAAATGGCATTCTGATCAAAATAAGCTAAACGTAAAAACGCCATAAAAACAAACACTGGACACTACAATGTTGGAGGCTAGGTTCTGTTCTGGTGCTGCTCTGCTGCGACAGAACCAAGGTGTTGAGAATCTGTTCAGGATCCAATGAAATCTCAAGAGTAACACGTCCAAGAGAGATCCAAACTTTGGACAACTCTGAGGTAACCTGTGAAGAATAACACCTGTAGCAGGAGCTGAAACATCTGGAGAAGGAACCCTGCAGACCCGAGTGACGAGGAGGGGACCAGAATACCTGAGGACAGGTGCCAAAGACCCAGAAGTAGAAAGTTATAGAAATCAGATTGCCTTTTAAGGTTGAACAGAAAAATATGAGGTTATGAGTTTGATTAGTTTCCTCCAGGGCTGTTTTAAATGTGTTCATTTTTGAAAACACAATTCAATAGCAGTATTTTCTTTCATTGGTTGATTTTCAGTCATTTTGAAATTACCCCTTTGTTTGTTTTTGTTTTGTTTTATTCCTGAAAGAACTGTGGGTTTTAAAGGAAATGTGCCAACAACTTTATCAACAGCAGGTTTACAGGACATTTCCCTTAGGGCATGTGCAAATGTGAAAACATTACTCAACAAATCTGGGTGCATTTCTCTAATTATTCCACTAGGGGCAATCTCACAGGGTTAGGTAGACCATGTACATAATAGATAACGTTTTATCAACTATGATTTATGCTGAATCCTGCTCTTTGTCCTCAGAAGCCGGGAGAGAAGCCTTCTGTTCCTGTGAACCACCACAAGATGGCAGTGTTGTGATGTCAGGTGAGAGTCAGGACGGGAGGGCATGGGTGTGTCCATCACACACCTCCTCACAAAAATGACAACAGTTGGGAATCTATTAGAAAATCACTGCTGCAATTTGACCTCTTAGAAATAGATTTAGTCCAGTTTTAAAGACTCAAAATGATCCTAAATTGTTTTTCCTTTTAATTATTTTGATTTCAGCACCTTTTGTTCCATTTTTTTCTCCCTAAAATCCTTTAGGTCTGAATAGATCACTCCAGTATAACCCTAATGAGCAAAACATCTGTTGTATCTAGTTCTATATTTAATTTATAACTTTAACACAATAACACATTTAAGACTCCCACACTCCCTCTTATAAACATTTTGCCTGTTAATGTTATGGCTTCTTGAAAATAATTGTTATAAAAATACATAAATGATATTGTTGTGGGTGCTTTAATTTAGGCCCTGTTAAACCACCTTTGTTAATATAAACTGATAAAAACAAGCAACAGTTGACTCTTTTAAATGACAAAGGTTTATTGAATAACATTAAAGTGTCTGAACACATCAGGATGTTTGCATGGAGATGTCAGAAAATAAAATATTTTTATATATGTATGTATGTATGTATAGACAATGCGTGTTTAAAGAGGACTCTAGAGCCTGTATTGGTCTGTACATATAATGAAGGCTCCACAAAACTCATCAAATATCTCCAATATGAACACGTGCACTAACAATTACTATTCGTTAGTTTAACTATTTACACGGTTTCTAATGCAACAAGACCTTTCTATTTGTGTTCAGTTATTAGACAAAATAATGCTATTATAAACGAAGTAATAATAAAAAATCTATGCTATTTTAATGAAGAGAAACTACTGGTACAAACAGCTGACATTTGCATGAAACCTTACAAAAATAATACATATACGAAAACATTTCCTCAAGTATTTACAGTCTGTTTGAAATTGTCCCATTTTCACTTCTTTTTTGCAGACTTGGCTGCCTTCTTGGGTGTCTTCGCCTTGGGCTTGGCTGCTTTCTTCACCGGCTTGGCCTTGGGTTTGGCCGCCTTGGGCTTCTTCGCTGGAGCCTTCTTGGCTTTCGCAGGTGTCGCCTTCTTCGCCACCTTTTTCGCTTTCTTGGCAGCTGCCTTCTTGGGCTTCTCCGGGGTCTTGGGCACCTTCTTGGGCTTGGCCGCCTTCTTGGGTTTGGGTTTGACCACTTTTTTGGGCTTGGCGGGCGCAGCCTTGGCTGGCTTCTTGGTGTCCTCCGGTTTGGTCAGCCGGAAGGATCCGGACGCGCCGATCCCCTTGGTGTGGCGCAACATCCCGGACGCCACCAGCCTCTTCAGGGCCATTTTAATCTGGACATCGGCGTTGTCGCCCACTTTGTAGTTCTTCCTCACGTACTTCTGGATGGACTGACGGGACGCTCCGCTCCGGCTGGCGTCGTGCACAATAGCCGCTTTAATCATGTCCGAGTACTTGGGGTGAGAAGTGGGCTTCTTGGGTTTCGACGCCTTTTTGGCTTTGGCTGGAGCTCCCGACGTCTCTGCCATGGTGACTTTTTTCAGCAAGTTTTTAAAAATGAAAAAAAAAAAGTCCTGGATGTGTTGGTTTCACCCGCCTGGGTCAGAAAGAGACAAAAATTGTGAGCGTTTGCAAATAAAAAAAAAGTTGTCGGTTAAAGTCTGTTTTTATCGTCTTTGAAATATTAAAAAATTACAATTCAGTCTCTCCAAAACAAAGTGAGGCATCAGTATGTCGGTGAACCAAAGTGTCTTATTCCACAGGCGCTCCAGTGAGCCTATGAAGCCTATCTGCGGACGTGATTGAGAACACCAACTGCCAGCAGCTGATCTAGCGGACTCCATGGAACTGGCGCCGTCCCGTTTGTGTTTCTTCATCCTCCAACTCGCGTCAAATATGAAACCCACGGAGGAGCTGTGTCCCGCCGAGCGGGACGGGCTGATAGCAGGGACATTAGGCTCCACGGACATCCACTTGTCCTGCTCAGTCCGCGCCGGCGAACAACTTTTATTCCACGAAAACCCGCTGGAAGTAGTGCGTGCCGTGAACAATTTTGCACAATTCGCGCTAAATTGACCCAAACAGACGGAACCTGGGCGGAAATCACGCAATGCATAATAAAATCTAATCTATGCTGGAGCTGATGCACGCGGTTCGGACGGCGCAGGCTCTCGTTTATCCTTTTAATACTTCCATACATTTTCCCAACTAACACAGTCCGGCCATTGACTTTGAATGACGTGTTCGAGATTATTTACTGTTAAACCTCCTATAAATGAAATGTCACAGCGTGTAAGGTGCAGGTGACAGGTGGGACTCCATCGGGGCTTTATCTGGGCAGTGATCCGCGCCGTGGCTTTTCTTTATTTGATGATTTTGGAGCAGAATTGCTTATAAGTGCGACTATAGCAGGCGCCTCTGGAGCTCCATTGTCAGGAAAGTTGCCAGCACCTCCACAACATCAGGGCTCGTTCTGGAGGCATTGATTTAAATGATCACATCATTTTTGACAGGGTTGAGTCCGGACTGCGACCAGGTGTGAGTCCAGCTGCGCGGGGGTGAGAAAGGGGGGAGATACTGCGGCCGAAACCGTCCTTCAGCGCACATGAGCGCAGTGATGGCTGTCTTTTGTTAGGGAACTGGCGCATCAGAGCGCAATCAATTAGATCTGTGACATTTAGGTCCCCTCGTTGTTATAAGGTCAAGAGTGCCGCTGCAAAGCACTGAAAACATCCCTCTAATAAAAAAACTTTATGATATTTCTACTGTTTTGTTTCTTGATTTAACAGGAGCGCTGATGTCCCTCCCTGCAACGCCATTTTGATTCCTATATGAAAGTCACAGCTTCTGAAGTAGTGCTTTTGTGGCATGCTTACTTTGATTTTTTCACTATATTTATGAATTAATATGCAGATATTCACCTTCTTTTATGTTAAACTCACTGCTGCGCATCCGTTGTAGGGAATCAGGTGGCTTTTAAGGGGGGAGAGCCCCTATAATGCAGACTTTTGCAGGATGATGCACTTTAATTAAATTTATTTTAAATGAAGCTTGGCTGTTAGAGCCTGATGAGCTCCTATAGTTATGTTAAAGCTGATAAACAATAACTTTAGTAAAAAAAAACCCGAGTTGCACTGTGGTGGATTTCCACATGTTTTTGTTTGTTTACAAGAGGGTGGGCAGAGCAGAGGGGCTGAATGAGTGGAAGGGAGGATGGAGAGAGGGGAGAGAGAGGGTGAGTGTGCTTTCATGTGAGGCTGAAGAGGGAGGATGTGAGTGAGTGAGTGAGTGAGTGAGTGAGTGAGTGAGTGAGTGAGTGAGTGTGTGTGTGTGTGCGTGCGTGTGTGTGTGTGAGAGAGAGAGAGAGAGAGAGAGAGAGAGAGAGAGAGAGAGAGAGAGAGAGAGAGAGAGAGAGAGAGAGAGAGAGAGAGAGAGAGAGAGAGAGGCAGGCACAAGTGCAGAAGGGAGGGGGAGTCAATCCTAGATGAAGGGGTGAGGGAATTATTTAAAGGGGAGGTTTGGATGGTGCAAACTGAAGTGATGATGAGGAAAGAGGAAGATAAATGCAAACTATGTTAATAAGTAAATAATGAACATAGACTGGTGGTTTCCTGCGTCTGCTGCTGCTGATTTGGGGTTTTTAGAGTTAGTTGAAGTGTGGAGAGCAGGTGGGTCGTCGTGATCCGGTCTGGTTCGGAGTGATGCTGGGTTCTTTGTGCCCCGTTTAGGATGCGAAGCCCTGGGGAGGACTAGACCACTCCCTCCCCTCAGCCACCGACAGAGGGACGTCCTCCTCTGACTAGACCTGTAATCATCACACACACACACACACACACACACGTGTCTTCTGATTGGACCAAATTTATTATATAATTGCTGTTTTGATATCATTTTCTTTGTGTTGGAGGGAGATTATTGTTGTGTTGATGAGTGACTGAAATTGACTGGAAGCTTATTTTCTGACAAAATGCTCTAGATGCAGCAGTTCCATTCATGGATTTAGTGGGTTTTATATAACAGATGATATTGTTGAATACATTCTACCAGTGAAACCAGTCCACCGTTTATTACTGCAAACTAAGATAAAAGGCTACGTGTTTTCAGTGTAAAGGGAAATGACATTTAAAAGGATTGTTTAGGATGCTGCTGCTCATAGGGACACCACCAGTAGCTCATTAAAGGGATATTTCTGTTTTTTAAGTGGGCTTTTGTGCAAGGTTGTGAACTAGTTTATGAAAAAGGGATATTTTATCACTTTTAACTCTTTAATGACTGAAACACAAAATAATAAATCTAGTATTTAAAACTACAAAATGTATTGGATAATGTTAATGTGACAACTAATTAGTTTTATTTTATTATATAATAACATAACAATAATAGATAAATAAAATTGACCCCTACCACCTGCAGATCCTCCACTAGAGGGCAGCAGACAGGACTGGATGTGGCAGGTTTAGGATGAAGGTACTAATACTAATACTCCATCTGGCCACAATAACCCTTGATGTGAATTTGTGAGGTGACATGGCTCTTTGGAAGGTCCCAGTTTGGAGAACGAGAACTCTGATCAGATTTATGAACCTATACTTTGTTACTTTGCGGCCAGTTAAACATGAATTTCTGTCATAATACAACTCTAATTTCAAAAGCAGTTTATGTGAATGCATGTTTAACCCCTTGTGGACTTTTTCGCAGATTAGCATCAAACCCCTTCTGGCTTTAAAGTATCCAGATTAGGATTAGTACCTTCATCATAAACCTGCCATATCATGTCTACTGCCCTCTGGTGGATGATAAAGGTGGTGAGGGCCTATCTTACTTGTCTATTACTGTCATATTGTTATATAACATAAATAAAATAAAAATTATTATTATGTAATTGTTTTATTAACATCAGACAATAATTGAGATAAAAAATAGTTTTAAATATTATTTTTTCGTATTTCAGATATTGAGGGGGTCAAACATTGACATATTGCAGTCAGTTTCTTATAATTCTGGCAGAAATATGAAATCCTGACTAGAAGTAATACAGATCTCCTACTAACTAGCTGTTAATAGCCTAAATTTGTTCAATGTACTTTTATTATTATTATTATTATTATTATTATTATTATTATTTGTGAGTCCTACTTGATACTGTGAATCTGCTTTGCTGCTGGACCACCAACATTTCCCCACTGATGGACAATAAAGAAATGAAGGAATTTTTTTAGTCCATTCTATCAAATGTTGTGAAACAAATCCTGGAATACAGGTACAGGTTTATGAATTAATGTTAATATAAATATCTCTAACATTGGAGAGTTTTTTTGTTATTTTTACAGCTGTAATCCACTTTGTTCTTGGCTCTGTTGTGACTGTTAGCTTATCAGTCTGGTTAGTGCTAATCTCCATTTCGTCACACTGAGGCCTTACAAAGAGTTATTAAAAACAATTTAAATAGCATTTGCTAATAACTTTTACCACAAAAACCCACTTTAAATTTTCTGAGCAACCCCTTTAAGGTCACCATGGTAACCACACACCTGTGTCTTTCACTCCCTTTCACCAAATTCAATGAGAGGCCAACAGGAACACAGACTGAAAAGTAGCCGTCAGGCAAACAGTAAATCATACAGAAGATTCTTGAACTGTGAGCAGCTACAGCTCCGGTGATCACATGTGTGGACTTTTATGTTTAGAGATATGATGAGTTAAAGACCATTACTTCCAGTTCGGAAGATAATATTTTACGTCAAAATTTAGCTGAAGTTTACAGAGGCTTGGATGTACTCTCTCTTTCTGAGGAGATTTGAGAGGAAGCCATTGGTCCTCTAGCAGTAAGAGACACAGGAAGTGAAATAAGACAAACATACTTGTGTTTGTGAATATGTACTAAAATAGACTTGATAAGAAGACACTTCACATGTTAGTGTGTGACATTAACGATGTCAGAAGTCCTCCTGTAATTACAGTGGGATGCGAAAGTTTGGGCAGCCTTGTTAATTTTCATGATTTTCCTGTATAAATCGTTGGTTGTTACGATAAAACATTTCAGTTAAACATATCATACAGGAGACACACACAGTGATATTTGAGAAGTGAAACAAAGTTCATAAGATTTACAGAAAGTGTGCAATAATTGTTTAAACAAAATTAGGCAGGTGCATACATTTAGAACTAATTAGTGGAATTCAAAATTGGTTTGGTAAGCTCAGTGACCCTTGACCTCCATAAGTGAATCCAATTATGAGAAAGAATATTTAAGGGGGCCAATTGGAAATTTATCTCCTCTTTGAATATTATCTGAAGAGTAGCAACCATAGACATAGATACTGGACAAACGGTGTCCATTTATGTTAGTGTACAGTTTATGAGGAAAATGGGAGGTTCCCGTCTCCTCCATTTTGGCAGTGTCACATGTCTCGTCACTCCCAGACAATCCATAAATGGGAAAAGAGGTGGAGCTGAGGGTGGGTTCTAAGTGAACCAATGTAGCTACTAGCTAAACTGAGCTAACCCCCCGAAAGTAAGACGGAGCTCCAGGACAACGAACCACGTGGCCGTCTGGCTTCTGTGCGAGGCTGCAGAAGCGTTGGTCGTCTGTGGACCTCTAATATGGACTGTAGCCTAACAATACAAACAGAGCCTCAGACCGCTGCGATCAGCGCCCTGGCTGCTTACGTGAGCTCACGCTCCGCTCCGCCATGGGGGAGATCAACGGGACATTAGCTACATGCTAACCTGAAGCTACCCAGATAGCAAAATTCAATTGAATCAACGTTTAAATATGGTTTGGCAGAAACGTTGAAATTGCATTGAATCCTGACGTTGAATGGATATGGAAAATGTCCCCTAGGCTTAGCGTTGAATCAACATTGGATTTTCAACTTTACTGATGTTAAATCAACAGTGATTCAACCATCATCTAAATGTGAATTCATGTTTAAATTTCAGTTGATTTTATGTTGAATCAACATTGGATTTTCAACCATACCAACGCTAAATCAACAGTGATTCAACCATCATCTAAATGTGAATTTTCTGTTGATTTTATGCTGAATCAACATTGAATTTTCAACCATACAGATGTTAAATCAACAGTGATTCAACCATCACCTAAATGTGAATTTACATTTAAATTTCAGTTGATTTTATGTTGAAAAAATGTTACTGAATCAATATTGTTTCAACCAATATCTAAATGCAAATTAAAATGTTAATTTAGCTATTACTAAATGGTTTAATTTAGGTTTATTCCATTACCTTTTTAAAAACATTTTTAAAAACTGAGATAATCATAAAAAAAACATAAAAGATAATCACTTATGCTCCTGAACATTTCTTTGAATACACACGTTAAGTGTCCTATAATTTTCAAATGAACTCAAACAAACAGATAAAAGTGTAAAATAGTGAAGAATCAAAGTTAAATAAAATGCTACAGAAATAAAGCAGTCAATTATTTTAACAGAAAATTATTTATTAGTTTATCACAATTAAGTTTAACAGGTGATAGTAGGTAGGTTAGGTAATTACCAGAACCAAACAGAAATCCTTTGCAGTTAACGCCGT